>MPUH01001190.1:0-21564 GCA_001970955.1 Stentor coeruleus
TGTTGGGATACAAGACCTAATCACTGCTATGAAATATGAAATTTTTTTCAAACAAATCTTAGAAATTTCCCTAAGGATCAACTATTTACTTGCAGAAAAAAAATTACATCATATTGCAGAGATCGAGTTGGTAAGCCAGAAATCTTTCATTGTCCGAAATAGTAAAATAAATTGGATGGTTATTCTTGGACGTAAAGGTGAAGGGGTTATATTAGAAAAAGTAGACTCTGAAATCAAAAGAATCCTTCATAAAGTGCATGCATTACAATATTTAAGTGTGAATGAAGTCAAGAATTTTTATATACAAGGACTGACTGATGTTATAAAAGAAAAGGATTTTAAAAGGTCTCAGAATATATCAAGAGAAAAATATGATATTATTATAGAAAATTACTGTAAGTCAGTTTATAAGCAGGTGCTTATTGATTGTAATTGCATTCAGTTGTTGAAAATTATAAAGGAAATTAGGAAAGTGCTGAAGGTTATTCCAGAGAAAAAAATGAAAGGGTTATTGTTGAGTGCTGTGGATAAAACACAGATTAGTGAAGAAAATATATTGAAAGTGTTTAATGTGAATAATTATGAAAAAATTGAGAATATTATGAAAAAAAGAATTTTGAATAAAAAAACTGATGACAGAGAGAAAATTGAGGAGTTATTAACGAATATGGTAGGGTTGCTAAGATATATCCAGATAAATTTTTTTATTAGTTTGCTGAAATTTAATTCTACAACAGCGTTAGAAATCTTTGATATACCAACCCTTGAGAAACATAATATTGAAGAAATTGACCCTTTTAATACTATTGTTATAGATGAATATAAAGACAATCAAGGAATTCAAACAGTTTCACACTGTCTTTCAAGTATCCTCCGCATGCAAGTCACAGACTGGAAGCCTCTTTCCAACAACATTTTCACCGCCCTTTCTATATCTCTCTACGAACTGCTAAACAAAGTTCTTCTTGAGTCTTCCGATCAAAAGTCCCTCCAAATCCAAGAGTTCATGTCTGCACTCTACAACTTTTCACCAAAAGTTTCAGGGAATTTAGAAAACAACATAGTCCAAATCGGGCAAAAGCTTTTCATCCACGATAACAAAAAGCCAATATTCCCTGGGCATATCTCAGGAGGTTATCTTCATGAACTTGACTGGGGATTAATTGAAGTTTCAATCGGAGATCGTAATTTTACTTACGAATTGGCTAGCAATACAAATTTCCTAAACGAATCAATAGAAAAATATGAAGATAAACTTAGACTTCATCGATTAAAAACTTTTTTTATTGAATACCGCGCAGAAAAAAGCGGGAATTCTATTTCATACTCAGACTGTTTCCAATTATACAATGATTTTGTCTTAGACCAAAGTAATACTTATGATGACTCAGATACAAGAAAAATTTCCCTTTTACTCAAATATTTCGCTGATGAAATTTGTATACAAGGAATAAGTTTACTTGAAGCATGTCTTAAAGAGCAAAAAAATGTTGAAGTTTTCCCAGCGAAATACGACTTTTCTTGCAATTTTGATACTAATTATAAAGATTCTACAAGTAAAATTGGGTGTTTGCATAGTTTGTTCAATTCAATGAGAAATCGATGCACACGTGTTGAAACCCCAACAGCAGGTTTTGCCTTAGTGTTTTTTTTTAAAGACTTCACATATTTTGTCAGAAGATTTGTTGAAAACTATATGAATTATAACAATTTGCAATATTATTCTGATATTGAGCTTTTGAAAATGCAAATGGAATTTCTTAATGAAAGGTTGAAATTCGCTGATAAAACTGGGAATTTGTATGCGAAAGATGCTGAAAAAATTGAAAAAGGCTTTGATGATATTGTAAGTTCAAATGTAACACATAAAGGGTCGGAGATTATATATAATTTAGATTCAATACATAGACAATTGAGAGAGATTAAAGAGAATACTAGGCTATTGGAGAAATATACAAGGGTTGTTGTGAATAGTGAGTTTAAAGAGAGGTTTGATACGAAAGATAGAGAGATTAATGATGTACTTTTGAATTATAAGGCTTTTCAAAGTGAATTGGCTCAACATATACAACATGAGCTTGAGGTACAAGTATCTGAAGGAATATCAGAAGTCATACCATTGAGTAGTAAAACTAGGAGACATAAATTGGCGGATATGCTAGCTGAAACAAAAGATAGTGTGAAGTCTAGGAACAGTCAAGAGAAAAAAAGACAGCAAAGCCAAATGGCATCTTTGCGGATTTTCAATAAATGGGCACTAATAAAAAACAAAAACAAAATTGAAAAAGAAATTGATTCCCTTAAGTTGCAGCTATCTTCAAATCAAAAAAAGTGGGAAGAACTCAACCACACCCAAAGAAGGGAAACAATCTTAAAGCAAGAACTCGCAAACGCTCAGAACAACTTATCTACCTCAGAAAAACTTGTAGAGAAACTCCAGCAAGACATAGAAGAAATTAATACCGAACGACTTCGACTACAAATTTACCGTGAAAATAAAGGTGGCCAAGTCAAACTTCTAGAAGAGCAAGTAAAGCAAGAAAAATCTTCATTTGAAGCGATTTCTCAATTCAGCGAATTCGTTAAGAAAAACCTAAAAATTAAAGAACTTCAAGACAATGAAGTCCGAGCTGGAGAAGAGTTTTTACATAAACATGAATTATATCAACAAGAAATCAATGCCTTAAAAAATACTCTTGAGCAAGTCAGAAATGAAAAAACTCAAGCATTAGACCATTTAGCTGTTATGAAAGGGGAAGTTGATTCTAGAACAAAAGCCATAAATTGGAGGGAAAAGTATATAAGACTTCAGAGGAATTTGACCCAGTCAACTAGTAAAACTTTGCATTTGAATTCATCATCGTCTAGATCACCAGTACCGCATATAAGCTCGAATTACTTGCCTCAGATCAATGAAAGAAGAACCCGGTTTGGGAATTATTGATAATTTATTCTTTTTTAGTGTTTATTGTTTATAGTAGATTATTTTTTTATAACTTTTTTGATGAGGAGTGTTATTTCTGTTATTACCTAGATGACTTATTAGTTATAATGATTGATTGAGGGTTGATTTTTGTTTTAAGAGGATTTATTTGAGATTTGCTACAAAGTTTTCTAGAATAATTTTATGGTATAGGCTTTATATAAGATTTAAAATTTTAGATTTTCAGTAATTTGAAATGTGTTTAAAGTTTACTTTTTCATGTCCTTATCAATAACTTTATATACACCTAGTAATAATTTAGTAATTTATCTTTCTAAACTCCAAGCTAGCATCATACAAAATATTATCCTTATCTTTACTTTAAACCCTTATCATTTTTCCTATATAACCTAACGCCTAGTATCCACCTTAATATTCATTTTCCTATCATCTGCAAGTATCAATAATTTTCAAATAATCCTATTAAAAATAGTATCTAATAAAGCCCAAGTAACTTCTTTTCCCTTTACCTTATCTTAAATTTCAATCTTCCAACCCTAAGCCACTATCTATCCATATAATCCTAAATTTCAATCTTCCAACCCTAAGCCACTATCTATCCATATAATCCTGCATACTTTTACCATAAATTTTCTCAGTAAAAAAACCTATTTCTATAATAAAAATGGGTTGCACATGTATGAAACATTTTACTGAAGCTACTTCACCAACTCTAAACACTATTGAAGATATCGAGTCCCTAGGTTTCCTAATTTCATCCTAGGTAAAGACATAAGCCCTTCAATGATCATCATATTTCCTGATCTAGGTCCTATAGAAAATTTTAGTGAACCATCAATAGATCCTATCATTATCCCAGATAGCTACATATATTCAACAGTAAGTCTCAATTCCCCAAACTATATCTTAGAATATAACATAACAAAACATAGCCTTGATCAAGTCGAAATCCCATTTAAACTATATTCTGAATGTGCAGTCCTCCCTTTAAGCAATCAAAAACTCTTTTGTGCTGGAGGCTACGATCTGAGTCTAAACCAAGAAGTTAAAAATACAGTCATTATTTCGATAGAAAATTCCGAAATTTTCGAACTAACTCCTCTTCTTAATGCTAAAAGAAAAGCCCGATTAATCCAAGATACAAATTTTGTATACTGTATTGGTGGGGTCAGAGAAATAATTGAAAAAACTTCGACTTATGTTAAAAAATATCAATGCTATGAACACAATTTTGAAAAATATTCTTTTGAAAACAATAAATGGGAGAGTTTACCGCAGATGATTTTTGGTATAGAGTACCCGGCGTGCTATATTTTTTCAGGGGAGATATGTGTGTGGTGGGGCTAATATTAATGGAAAAGATTTGAATATAGAGAAAAGAATACAAGTTTTTAATATTGAAAACCTGGTTTGAAGGATTTGCGATTTTCGATTAGAAGTACCGATGTATGGAGGACACTGTTGGGTTAGGACTGAGGGTTACTTTTTAGTTTTTGGGGGTAGCGATGGGAGTTTAGATCAAAAAACGGCTTGTTATAAGTTTACCAAGGCTGGATGTGAGGTTGTTAAGGAAACAGAGGACGTGAACCTTTTTTCTCCTTATTATTTTGTCCCTTATGAGGATGAGATTTACTTGATTAATGATGAAGGGCAGCTTGTTTCAATCAGCTTTGAGAAGAAAGCTCATATGGCTATCAATTTGGAAAACTCGAAATAATTTAATTAAATGTGCATAGATTGATTTTAACATATTTTTTTTGAATTTTAGGGTATTTTATTAACGAAGTGCTTAAATTTATTTCTAAGAATAGAAAGTAATAATAAGGTTGATTATTATGATTTATATAAAACCTTATCTTATCTTAAACTACACTTACTATAATTATCCTATAAGCATTAAAGTCATATAATAAAAAAATCATAAAAAACTAACATCTCATATTTAAAACCCAAACCAACTTCTTTTCATTTATTATCACAGCTCTCTTAAACTAAAGCCTTAATTTTATTTTTTAAAGCCCAAACTTTACTACCCACTTCCACTTTTATATATATATTAAAAAGTCTTCTATCCTTAATCTTCCTTCAAGCTTCCTTTCTATTCTCAACAGTAATCAAACCTTATTTCTTCATCAACAATTCTTCAAGACAATCTGCCCATTTATTTCAAAACTATGAACGAATATTAACATTATGTGTGATAGTCATCCATTCGCCCAGGCACCAAATTCTTCGAAGCCTTATATCAAAATCTCTTATTACGATTTTCAAGAATGGCTACAACTTGTTGAACAAGAAAAGCTCTCACGTTGGGAAATGCTCAGATTCAAACTAATGAATGAAAGATTAACAATTGGCCGTGCTTTCTTACAACTTCCACTTTTAGGATTATCATATCTATCGGCACACTTAGTTATTGGTCCACCTATCCGCAGAAGAGATGCTGGATTTAGAGACATTTTGTGCTTTTCGACTATGTTTTATATTCTGTACGGACAATTTTATGATAAAGTCAAAGTTCCAGACAGATTTTTGGATGAACTTTTAACCCAAAACGACCCCAACGGCCAGTATTTGAGGCAAATCACAAAACAGTTCCACCCAAGCTTATGGGAAGACATGAGACAACAGCTTGTTGATAAGGGGGTTGCATTTGAAGAGCCAGAAGACTTTTAACCTTAGATTTAGATTAAATCTATAAGAATATTGTTAGGTGGGACTAGACAGTACCTATAAAAATTTCATATAATCTAAATCTTGATTCTTTAAAAAAACCTCTGATCATGTCAGGAATTTTTTTTGCTCTGAAAACTTTTTGTGTTTATTCTTTACTGAGGTTCTGTTTTTATTTAAAATAAATGATTTATACTGAGCTTTGAGTTTCTGAAAGGTTTTTTAAAACATTTGATGATATTTTTATTTTATTTTTCAATGATTGCTTAGATAGAAACATTGAGTTATTATTTGATAAGATATGAGAAAGTCTTGCTTACAAGAGGCAAATATGCTTAATAGGAAGGTATTAAGGCAAATTGGAGTATCAGAAAATTCTTTTATTTAAATTAATATAATATATTAAAATTTCATGAGTTCTGACAAAAAATCGNTATTAAAATTTCATGAGTTCTGACAAAAAATCGTCAAGGATTTAAAAATCTTGAAAAAAATTATGCAAATGAATTTTGGAAGCATAAGACCGAAAAAACAAAGTTGATTTTATATTATAAAAAATAAATTAATGACCTTTATTTATAGCAATTTCTTGCCAAAAAGTAGATGCACTTTTAAGGATATTTCTATTGAATTTAGAATTTCTATATTGTATTTCTCATCTAACCAAAATAAAATATCTTTCATGTAGAATCTCTCAGCACCTTTATATAGAAGTTTGCTTATATCTGTAGTCTTACTTTTACTGTAAAAATCATAAAACATCCACATACTCCATAATCCATATATCTTAGCAACTAACAAATCTTCAACTATCTCTACAAAACCTTCAAAACCTCTCATATTTTCTTTAAACTTCTACCTTTAGCCACTATCCAAATAACTATTTTTTCAATATTAATGATAACTTTTATTTTATACCATTTATTTTTTTAAGATATATTAACCTCAGAGCATAGAATTTTAGTACATCTAGTCAAACTTCTGTCAAATGAAATCAATATATCTTTTCAGTAATCGCTGAACCTTCATCAAGCCAAGATCACATTTCTGAGGGATTTAAAATAATACCATAAATATTACTCATATAAAACCACAATTTCTATGTAACTGCCTTGACTTTTACTTACATATTTTTACATAATTCATGCAACGATATTTACTTTTTTCGGATTTATGAAAATATTAAAGCTTTTAAAGCAATGTTACTTTACTTACTATGAAATTATCCACAAACTCTTAAGGCTTGTTCTGCATAAAACCGAACATCAGTATCTTCATCTTTGTTTAATAATCGCAAGGATATTTTTAGTGAATCTTTAGCTTGTGGGTCTTTTATAGAAGAGAAAATGTCTTTGATGGTTTTGACTACATTTAATCTTATATTAGCCACACGATCACTTGCCATATCATTTATGCAAGGGATTATGGTATTGAGGAGGAATTCAGTGGAGAGTAAGTTTGATAAGGATTTTATGAAAAGAATAAGAGTTAAGCGTTTTGAATATTGATCATCAGTGCTTTTCTCACACATTTCTTTAGCTATGCTGTTTTCAACCCATTTCACGCCAAAAATCGGAATAAGATCTTTGACCACTTGTGTCACCCCGTCTCTGACTGAGTAAACACTGTCAAAAGCTAGCTTTTTAATAATAGGAAGGAAGTGTTCTTCAAAGAAATCCAAGCCGAGTTGCTTACCAAGTAAAGGAAAACATTGGACAATTTTTAGTTTGACCCTCCATTGTTTGTCATCAGACAGTTCTTCTAAGCTAGGCATGATTATTTGTGATAAGCTTTCAGACCCTACAACTGAGAAAATCCCTTCAAGGTCAGAAAAAATGCACACTTTGATATCAGGAGAATTATCCCTAAGAATTTCCAATACTAATGGAAGCAGATGCTGTGTGCTTTGGGCTTTCCCTATTAATGGCATAAGCTTGATTATATTACTTGAAAGGGTCGCTTTAACATATTCAACATCAGTAATAAGCGGTGACAGCACAGGAACAATATGAGTCAAAATCTCATCAGCACTCAAAAGCTTACAAAAATCAACCATCTTCCTACAAGCACCAGTGCGTACCTCAGGTTCATTATCTTGTAAAAACTTAGCCATAGCTGATACCAATACAGCAGATCTCTGTTCAGGGGCCATAACAACAGCAAACTCCGGCAGTTTTTCTGCAACTAAATATCTAACCCTCCAGCTCTTATCATCCATAAGCATTCTAAACACAGGCATCAAGCTAGAATTATTTCTAATCCCAACAGCAGAAAATTGACTTAATAAATCTTCAACACCAATAAGCCTAACACTATCTTCCTTATCAACTCCAATCAATCCAAGCAAATCCTGAAGATTATTTTCATGCCTTGGGTTCACTTTTCCTATAAAAAACTTGAAATTTTCTGCAGCTTGTTTTCGTACTTGAGGATTAGAATTAGTTACAAGCGATCTAAAAGTATCTAAAACTATAGATTGTCCTTCTGTGGATATATCTTTGACTATTATAGGTAAAAGGGAACATAAGGCTAGTTTGGAATTCAGCCACTCAGAACTATTCATACGATTTGTTTGATCTAAAAGTAAAGCTTCATGTTTCAAACAATCGATACTTGATAAGATTGTCTTGAAACTTGATATTGATGCAGTGCAAACTGAGATGTCTTCAATACTACAAAGCTTTTCTAAGACTTCTAATAAAATATAAGCGTAATTTTTACCTCCAACACTATCAAAGAGCTTAGGTACGACCTCTGCCATAGAGATAAGGACTTCTTCATCGTCATCAAGGAACTCGTTTAGATATGGGACGAGCTCGTTTCTACAACGATCAAAGCCTAGGGCATTGCCGATTATAGGGATGTTTCTCATTGCATTAGCCTTTTTAGGAACATCGTCGCTTTTTAAATCCTCAAGCAGGGCTTCGAGGGATTGTGCTGGAGTTTCGGCCATTTATAAGCTTTAAGAACTATAAATATTATGTGAAAGCCCTGTTTCTACACGTGCACAAGTGTCTTCTAAAAGTTTTATAAGGGTTTCCTCAGTTAGTTCTCTTTCTTTTTTCTCTTTCATTAGCTCCTGTCTGATCCTACTGTCCATTTCGTCTATTAATGATGTATAAACTTTATGTGAATCTTCTCGGGCTTTAGACTGTATTTCAACAAGCTCATACATCCTACACATCTCTTCTTTGATTTTCTTTAATATCCTATCATACCCATTTTCACGATTGTTGCTCTCACATTCGACCGCTTCCTGAAGCAAAGTTATCTCACTAGTAAACTCATCAATACGTTTTTCTTCAGTTTCTTCTCTAATGCTTTTCTCTTTACTCATTTCCATCTTAACCTCAAAAATCCTTTCCTCTACAACTTTCGACACTTTCCCCAAAGCTTCTTTCCCTGCTTGTTTTTCCAAATTCATATCGATCATCAGATTGCTTTCTAGTAATTTAACTTCTTTACACTTTCTATCATCTAATGTTTCTTGTGATTCACGTTCTTTTACCATCTGCTCCTGTAGTTTAACTAAAGATTCTTTAAAATTCTAATTAACAGTTACAGTATACTTCATTTCTTCAGACGCTTTTATTTTTACAACCTTTTCTTCTAAAGAGTTGATTTTATACATGTTCATGTCCTTACGAGAATCCTTTTCGTGTTCAATTCCAATTTGTAAGTTCATGATTTTTTCAGTGATTTTTTTGATTTTTAGTAGTCCTGGGGTATTAAATTCCCTTTCCATGCTTATTTACAAATATTATGGCTTCTAGTTATTTTTATAAACATTAATTATTGACTTCAGGATTTCGTTTAAAACTAGAAATTTTTATAGGTATGACAAAGTTTTGGTAGGTTTTAAGGGTTATGCTATTTATATAGGAAAAGCTACCTTTTTTTGAATAATCATTCAGCTTTACTTTAGTAAATATATCAATCATTGATGAATTCTGCTTATTAATCTATAATTCTTATGTTCTTCTTAACAAACTTTTGAATCGGTTTCATTATTTTTAGTAACCTTTGGCTTTTAAATTTCTTATAAACACTGAGTTTTTTTCTGAACTTTCTGCTACAATTTTTTGTTCTTAGCATTCTCGGGTACTTCCTATATTCTTATAAACTTTTTCTTTTATATAAAACCAAGTCTAAGTATCTGATTTTTCTCTTTTCCTAATATACTTCATCATTTGCCTCATACTCATGTTTTAATATATAAACTTCAACCCAATTTACATCATAATTGCCCATATTTTCTTATATTCAAAGTTGTTTCAACTATTTCGCCAAAGTCCTTAGGTAAATCAATTAAATTGCTTTCCAGGTTGCCTTTTTTTTTTTGAGCTCTTGATATATTTCTGCATTTTTTGCATCCATCCAAATATTTATTTTTATTCACAGCTATTTAAAAGTTAGAATTTTTTCTAAGTTTAATCTTTTTTGTATGAATTATATTTGATTACTGAGATACTTATTTTTTTTTATCTTGTCTGGGGTTAATTACTTCTATGCGTTTATTTTTCATCTGAATTAAGTCTAATGTTAATCAATATAAGTTTTTTGCTGATAATTATACTATTATTATAATATTTGATAATAATTCGTATTGATAAAGCTTCTAATAATTTGTCTATAAATGGAAAATTTGAAAAATGAATATTTATTAAGACTTGAAACTATACCAGAACAAGATAAAGAGTTTATTAGAAATGGAGATGGTAAAAGGTTCCAATTTAATGTAGATAATGGGATATTTGTTAGTATACAAGAATATGATTGTCAGAAAAATACACTTTTTGCTGATGTACTTGTAATAGAAACTAGTTTTTACCCCAAAAACCATAATGTTAAGGATATCAGAGAAAAAATTATAGCGATTAATCAAGTTGAATTCCTTGGAGTATTCATTTATGATTCAGAAACTCAGAAAGTTATATTTAGATCGACTGGGCATTGTGCTAAAAATCGATATGTTGAGTATGTTAGTGAATTTTTCGAAGGGAAAGATGGGCATTTCGCAGCTCCTTTTAGGTTTAATAGTTTTAAGGCTTCAAAAGTCGTCAAAGCTTATTATTGAATAAGAAATATTTTTTATTTTTTATAAGTTCACATTTTAGGTGTGTAAAAAAATATTTTTTGCTTATAAAAATACAGATTTGTGTATATTGTTATCTTTTCTCAGTTAAATTTAATAAAAGTTATATGCAAGGGATTCTCCAGTCAACAATGTCGACCAAGCGTCTGATTCTTGAAGGTTCAGAGAAGACTAAGCAGACATCAATTTTCTTATTAATTGCAGGCTTTGGACTTCTTATTCTCCTCACATTGTCTTACTTAGGTACAGGCACATCATGGACTTGTGAACTTGATAGTTCAGACCCAAAACATGCTTATGTATGTAAACAACTACGTAAAGATGCATCATGTATGAGTCTAACAGGGCCAATCAATACAGAAATCATTCTTAATATCAACAACGAAGTCAAAGCTTCAGCTTTAATCATCTGTCCTTGGGAAAACGGAATTTCCGAACTAAGAGTTTGCTTTATACTTGGAGCCTTACTCACAGTTATACTTGGTATATCATCATTATCTAAAGAAGACAAAAAGCTTTCTGAAGTCCATATAAATGCTGCATACTTTTTCTCATTACTTTTAGCAATAGCTGCTTGTTTTGACTTGTATGCAATTGAAGACTCAATTGTAAACAACTTTTCCTTATGCACAATGACTGAGGATTTCATTGATAAAAGTGGGGTTAGTGGAGAACGTATGGAATGCTCACATGGGGTTTATAGGTTTACTGTTTACACAGGTTTCATATGTAGTCTTTTACTGATTATTGCAGCTTTACAGGTTAGGAATTGGAGATCAAGCTTAAATATGACAGTAGAGTAATACGTTTAAATAAAAATTAATAGTAGGATAAAGTTTTTATGTTAATATTATGATGATTTAGAGGAAATTTAGAAAGGAATTTAAAGGTGCATAGAAATTTATGATTGAGATGATTATAGAGGTTATTTTTATGATAATATATATGCATTTTAAGCTTTGAATGAGATATTTGGTTTTTATGAGAGGAATATAGAATATTTATGTTTTTAAAAAGCGTGTTTGTATAGGTTATTATTTGAAAGTTGATATTGATTAAGTAGAATTTGGTAATTTATTATGGGTTTTGGATTGAGTTTTATTTGATGATTTTATATATTGCATATATTATTTTTCATAGAATATTTAGAAAAGGTGTTTTTAAAAAATGAGAGCTTGTGCTATGCTAATGATTTATGATATCAATAGCTGCAGTATATTTATTTGTAGAATAGACGGGAGGCATTTATGAGGAAAATATATGGGAGAAAATAGAATTTTGAAAAAATGTGAGAAGGTGATGGAATTGATATGAATGTTGAAAGAATTGATTTATTTAACCTCTTTAATGAATATAGATTATATTCTGAATTAAAGTTTCTTAATATGGATTTTAGTTAGAATTTCATGTCTATAAATAATAATTTTTTGATAGTTAATATATATATGCATGATTTGCAAAATGTAATAAGAATTTCAAAGAAAATTATGATATTAATTATTGATGTATATAAATCAATATTATTAGCAATGAGCAAGTGTTTTCGTAAGTAAAAAATCCTTTAAAGCTATTTAGATTTTGAAATCATAAATTTATTAAAATATAATTTATAATCCCTTGCATCATAAAAAATACTTTCTATAAAACCTGATAACACTCTTACATAAAAATCCAATTAAAAGTTACTCCACTGAAATAGCAACTTACAAATAATATTATATGACAACAAAGAAAATGGTATAATAAATCCAAAAAACCTATCCACACACCTAAATCCACCAAACCATATAATTCCANAAATCCAAAAAACCTATCCACACACCTAAATCCACCAAACCATATAATTCCAATCAAATTCTTCCTAAATTTTACAATCCATGATCACTACCACCCTATCTCTTCTACCCTATTTTAACCACTCATCTTTCACTACAATTTCTAAGTACATCCAGTTCTATCTTTCCTTCTCAACTTCCACTTAATCCCTTTCACTTATTTATTATCTTTAGTCTGATTTCAAACATAAGTCTTTAAACCTTCTTGTTAATTCTAGTTTTAATGCTTATAACGATATTACAATAAAACATGAATCCAATTCCACGAGAAGCATACGCATACTGGCCTTCCAGCGACCAGTGTCTAATCGAAACCAAAGATTCAGTTGAGCGGCTGGTTTTTGGTCGACAAAGCTACAAAGACTGGGAACTGTCAGCACTGAGTCAGCTTGAAAGAATGTTAAAAGACAAGTTACAGGGAGACTCAATAGACACTTCTGAAAAACTTCGGTTTCTATATGGGACTGGATGGAAACTACCTCTAACCGCTGAAACACTTGAAGACCATGTTCAATGGAAGCAAGATTGGCCTTCATATAAACTTGTTTATCCACTGATTTCAAGCATCCTCAACAGTGGAGGAGTTTATATTCATGGCAGAGACCACAGATATAGACCTATTATTATCTTAACACCCAAAATATTATCAAACTTCCCTCAACACCTATTAATGGCAACTGGATACTTTTTACTTGAATATATAAAAGATCACATGCTTTTACCTGGACAAATTGAAAATTGGGTTTTAATCATCGACATGCAAGGATTTGAAATTAAAGATTACTGCAAAAAAATCATCTTCGACCTACAAACACATTACCCCTGCAGATTAGCTCAAGCTTATCTATTAAACACAAACAAAAACATTCAAAATTATTTAAAATACTTCTCATGTAATACCCAACAGAAATTTAATATTATAGAAAAGTGCGCAGCACTTTTAAAAACTTGTAACCCTCGGCAAATTGAAGAGAAGTTTGGGGGTACTGCAGAAAACTTACTAAGTTTCTGGCCTCCAGTATTCCCATCTTCTGATTACAAAGCTGAGTTTGACCCTCCTGAAGGTTTTTTATCAGCATATTCTAGTTATGATGAGTATTTTTTTCAACAGCCAAAGCTTTATTCAGATCTGAGTAGTTTGAAAATTTCACAATTTGAAGATAAAGAGTCTTTTATATCTGTTTCTGAGTTTAAAGATGAGATTTGGCAAAAACTCGATATGATTTCTGGGTCGTTTTCTTTTTTAAACTCTGATATATGTGGGAAAATCCAAGATACAGACCCTGAAAGTCATTTAAAAGGGCTACGAGGGAGGTCCGAAGACATAACCCGAACCTCATCAAACGTGGCAAAAAAAATGTCTCTTGAACAGGAGCTCATAGAACCAAATTGTTGTATAGACAGTTCTTGTTTAATCATATAATAATAAAAATATATTAATTACGGCTTATAACTTTTAAATGAAGTCTAAAGAAATCCCTTTAACATCGATGTCATATCGTAAATCTCGGCCTCTTCTTCCAGCGAATTTCGCCATGAAAATCATAGAAAAAGAGATTGAGCTTGAAAAATCCTGGTCACAAAACATCATAAATGAGCTTGTAGAACTTTATTCCCAAGCTATTGAATATTACAACTACAATAACGACCCTAAATTTTACGACTATCAAGACCGTATGCATAAAATGCTTCTTAAACCTCAAGTTATGTCTGCGATATCTAATTCATCACACTCAAGAGTCAAATCAGAACCAGCCAAACTTTCACTTGATGATCATAAACTTGAGATTGAAAAATCAAGGAAACTTATGGCTGCTGAGCTCCATTCAACATTATCAATAACAACACATAAAGCTGAAAGAAGTATAACTAGAACTATAAACCAACATGAAAATGAAACTAAGGATTTAATGGATTTACTTACAGACAATTTTAGACAACAAGATACAGATTTGATGAGCCGTTTGGAAAACAGAAGGAAAATGAATAGAACTTTTCATGCTGAGACATCTTTTACAGAACAAAAGTTGAATATGAGCTATGGAAATGCTGGGGATATTATTGAAAGTGATAGGTCTGGAGGATTTTTGATTGATAGGACTGAGATGAATAAAAAAATCGAAGAAGTTATGGAGAAAAATTTTGCTGAAAAATCAGCGAAGATTGCTGAGATTAGTGTGAAGTATGAGAAAGAAATTATTGAAATGCAAGATGATGGGGTTATGGCTTTGGTGATTACTCAGATGAGGCAGAATATGAAGGAAGAAATTGAATCGATTAGTAGGGAGTATGATGAGAAGAGAAAAGCTGAGGTAAGTAGGATTAAGCAAGAATATGTATGTTGATGAAGTTTTTAAGATATTTTTTATGGTTTGGTATATGATTTTTTTAATGATATATTTAGTTAGATAATTATAAGTTACTAGAAAATAGTTGATTTTTTGTATGTAATTATATTTGTTGTTGTATATGATTCTGAGCTTTTGTTTATGTTTATTATTTATAGTCGCTTATTTTTGTTTGATTTTTGTGGGAAGTTTTAATGGTGATTGCAATTTAGTTTTTTTCTTTTTTATAAGGTTTTTAAGTTCTTTAGAAACTTTTGGGTTTTTAATTAGGATAATATCTTCTTTTATTGATCTAACCCTATCCCTATCAGCAATCAAACTGCTCAATTGGGCTTCTCTATCAAATTCTGCATAATTTTTAATATAAGTCAAAGTTTCAATCTCACTAACTATCTGCGGCCTTATAACTCTAAACTTCTCTTTTATTTCAATTTCTATATAAATCTTACTTTGTTTTTCAAGCCTTCTTATATCATTTTCAATAAAAAGTATTTTGTCCTGATACTCTTCAATTTCTTTTCCCCCATGATATTTAGCATTACTAATCTCATAAAACAATTCCTCAAGTTCCTTAGTAATCTCTTCCCTTTCTCTTCTAATCCTCATAAGTTCATCCTTAACCTCTCTATATTTCTCATTTTCTTCATAAATTGTCGTCTGCAATTTCAAAATCTGTTTATTGATTTTTTTCTGCACTTGATTTTTTTCTCTAATTTTTTCTTGTATTTTTCGCTCAGCTTCCTGAACTTTATACTCCCCCTTCGCTAATTTTTCATTCTCAATTCTCAGTTTTGGCGAAAAAAGGGCTTTATAACTAAAATTATTTTTCAGTAGATTTCCTTTAATTTCTTTCACATATTTTAAATTGATTTCATTTCTTAAAAGGTCAATTTTCAGTAAATTTTTTTTAGATCTCGCAACTTCTGATAAGAGTTTTCCTGTCGCACTTTTAAATGAGTTTTCAGTGAAGGATAATTTTTCTATAGTGCAGTTTTTCCTTAGAGCCTTAGCAATAGCTACACCACCTTTGTTTTTAATAATATTATGACTTAAATCCAAAAATAAAAGTTTATCATTCTTCATAAGCATATCTGCAATAGAAAAAGCTCCTAAGTTACTGATACTATTATTACAAAGTCCAAGTTTTTGCAATGCTATATTTAAACATAAACCTTCACAGATTTTGCTTAGATTCTCATCTTTAAGATTACAGTTGTTTAATGATAAAAACTTTAAAGTCCCGTTTATATGAATACATTTCCCTATATGCCCACCTGTTTGTATACCTATATCATTACAATCAAAAATCAATTCTACAATAGATGCATTATTTTGCAGAGACTCAAAAATTATCATAGCTCCAACACTTGATATCCCACATAAAGACAGATTGAGTTTGGTTAAAATACATGATTTTTCCAGTTTATTAGACAGCATTTTATTTAAAGACTGACAAGCTTTATTCTTTATTTTGTTCCCAGAAATGTTAAGTTCTTGTAAATTTGTCGTAATTAGAGCTTGACAAAAGCTATCAAGGCTATTAAAAATAATACAATTGTAGCTTATGTCCAAGAAGATTAAGATTTTATTATTGGCAATTCCTTTTATTATATTCTCAAAGCCTTCTTTACCTATACTTGTATCGCTTATATTTAAATGTGTAAGGATTTTATTGGTTTGAAGATATTTACTCACTGCTATAGCACCTTGAATACCTATACGATTACGATGCAAAGCTTCTGAAGATGAAAAATTTATAGAAATCATATACTCGTTTTCTTGTAAAATACTGAAGAAATTCAATGATCCTTCTATACTTATATTGTTATTACTAAGATCAACTGATACAATAGATGTATTTAGCTTAAGGCATTTGATTAAGTAATTTAATCCTTTTTCACCAATAATGTTTTTGCTTAGATTTAGTCTACAAAAGTAGGTATTATTTTTTAATATATTTGAGATAACTTTCATGCTTTCTGAACCTAAACCATTTTCTTTAAAATCCATAGTTCGATTTGAAAATGACTTCCTACAAAAATTATAAAAACGCTCTTCTTGATCTCTGTTGTAAAAAATCCCAAGATCTTTGCATTTGGCTAGGTAGATTCTTTTTACTTCAAATGGTATTAGTCCTGGGATTACTGTTATTGAAACTGATTTTATAATAGCTTTAGAGGTTAGACATAAAGAACCTGAAGTCGCTGGCTGGAGAAGAGAGTTTGAAAGGTCGGAACTCATTAAGGATGAAAGTCGCTGACTAGACATCGAAGGAAATGCATTTCTCGTCCTTACAAGTCTATGAAAAGGTTTTAATGATCTGAAACTACCTTTAGTACTCCATGATATTTTCATTTGATAAGCATCTCTATTATTTTTCTCATATTTTCTATCCTCTTATAATTCTTATAAAAATTAGAATACCCAAACTTTAAAATTCTATTCATAATTGAGTCTAAAGGAATAATTTATTACAAATTCCGATGACAACCTAAACTCCCATAATCTTCCCAAGTGAAACCTGTATTTTTGGATAATTAATGGTAACTACAGGAAATACTTTTTGAGGTATGTCTGTAAAAGCACTTCCAAACTCCACACCATTTTTCATAAAAGAAAGTGTCGCTTTTGTGTTTTTGTACTCTAGTTTCACTTTTAGCACATCTCCTGTAGTTATCCTTTCGCCATAATCTTCATGTGCTCGGTTGCCTATTTTTTGGCATCCAACACACATAAAACCCCAGAACTCTCCATCTAAAGGACTGCTTTCAAGACCGAAATTCTTAGTTGCAACTCCAATAAAAACCTCTTCCTCTTCATCATACTGGATCATAAAATCCATTTTAATATCCCACTCATGGCTGCCAGCATTAAACTCCACTCCGCCAAATATCGAGTCATAACTAATCTCGCTTTCTTCTTTTTTCCTAACCGTAAGCAAATCATCCAAAAGCTCAATATTAGGACTCTTATTAACAACATCCCATGTAAAACATTGTTTCGTTATCCCTACAAGCTTTGTCTCAGCTTTCATTTTTACACTAAAAGGTGAGTCAAACGAGTTTATATTCACAACCTTACCGCGGACCAAGAAAAGTCTTACCTGTACAGTTGGAGGTAGTGCCAGTTCTTTATGAACAAGAACAAAAAGCTTAGAAAAGTCCTGTAAAATGTCCCAGTCAAAATTTAGAGTCTTACGGTCAAGGGCAAATATTTTAACACTGATAGGAATAGAGGATTTTAATGAATCCAGTTTCAAGTACCCAGTGCCTCCCCAGGACAATTGGACAAGAGCTTGTGATAGCTTTTGCTCTAGGACTTTGCCATATCCCCATGAAGTGTAAACCCATTTCTCATCAGATATCATATTATAGTATAACCCAAGTTCAAAGAAAATCTAACTTTTACTAGTTAAATTATAGGTTTTAAGACAAGTCTTTTAATTTTATAATTAACTAAAATACTCTGCAAAGCTCACAAGCTGAACTGTTGAACTCTTTGTCTATAGTCAAGTCTCTTTTTTTCCTGTTGTTTACATACTCAAAGCCAGTTGCATCTTCTTTAAGTTTAGAAAGTATCCGGTGTCTATGGCCTGGCTTGCCTATACCCATAAGCCTAAGATCATCTGCAGTGATTTCCCAAGGACTATTCATGATTAAAAGCATTTCTTCAAGTTCCTCATATCCATTGTCTAAGAAATTCTGATAAAGTTCTTTTAGATTTAAAGATTCAAGCCATTTGCCTAGATCAGGGATATTCAACATCCACCCACTAGCAGGATTTCCTACTGTACAACATTTAAAAGGATTAGGTGCTGGTTCAGACCTACGTTCTTTTTTATATGCTAAACCATCTAAAGCTAGTAAGAATCTTTTACGTAAACCAGACTTCATTATACCGATTTCTTTTAACGTCATTTCAGTTATTGGAAGATTTGAAGACATTTGATAGCTTAGTTGTTTTAAATCATCATAGCCTGCTCCTAATAAGATTGTATAAAGTTCTTCAAGATGAGCTTTACAAAGCCAGTTATAAAGTTCTGGATTACGTTCTGTACCACCAAATGATATAGCTTTATTACGGTCTACAATTATGTCATAGCCTGTTTTTTCAGCATCTGGTTCGACAAGTAAACTGGCATTATGACTATAATTTGGAGTTTTTACTGTATCGACAGAGACTCGGACAGCTTCACGGATTTTTTTATGTATGTCTTCGAGTTGTTTAATTTTATGCTCTACTGGCTTGTTTTCGCTGTATAAGGAGAACTCGGAATTGCTACGAGATAAACTAGGGGATACATATTCAAGGGAAGACTTTTGTGGAATTTCTGATGGCTCAGGGGAGGGAATGTAGAAGGAATTCACCCCAAGAAGTGACTGGATTTCAGAAGTTCTCGCAAGGTCTTTTGGACTTTTCCCATGGCGGTCTATCAAGTCAGTATTTGCGTGGTACTGAATTAACAGGCCCACAATGCTTGCGTAACAGAAATCTACTGCATAATGCAGAGGACTTTTGCCATACACATAATCTTGAACATTAGCATTCGCCTTATGCTGTAACAACAACTTAGCCATCTTAAAGTCTCCTTCAATACACGCCTGATGAAGCGCAGTTTCTCCATCATTTTGCTGTATATTTGAATCAGCTTTAAAACCCAACAGCAATCTTGCAATTTCCCTCTGCTTATTAGAAGCAGCTCTATGCAATGCAGTATCTCCCATTTTCGTCCTAATATTAGGGTCGGCTTTAGCTTTAAGCAAAGCTTCAACAACATTGATTTGCCCACAAACTACTGATCTATACAGTTCAGTCCATCCCAGTTTGGGGTCGCATTCGTTAATTATTTGAGGATGCTTGGCTAAGCACTCTTGAAGTGCGGTGACGTCGCCTAGCCTGCATGTCTTTTTAAGTTCTTCAAGGCCTTCTTCCATGATTATAAATATTATACCTTATATAACGATTACATTTTGTATTGAGTCAGAAAGTTAATCATATAAAAATGATCATTGAAAAAGCGAGGCAAAAACTCTTATTCCTATCAATTAGTATATGGAACTATATTTTTATTGTTCTTAACCTACTCATACTCTGTCTTATGCTCGGGAGCTTATTAAGTCAAGAATGGGTTTCTGGTCAAGGTTGGTATGGTGGGATACTTAGAATTAACGGGGGGTCTTATTCAGGAAAGCATTATTCATCTGTGCCTTGTGAGAGTTCTGACTGCGTTTTTGACCTTTTAGAGNGGGTTTCTGGTCAAGGTTGGTATGGTGGGATACTTAGAATTAACGGGGGGTCTTATTCAGGAAAACATTATTCATCTGTGCCTTGTGAGAGTTCTGACTGCGTTTTTGACCTTTTAGAGACTGCAGGGGTTGTAATGATCGTATTTGAGCTTTTAAGTCTTTTATGTCTTCTTGTTTGGCTTACAGAAATTGTTTATCATACAAAAGGCATGAATATTTTAAAACCCTGGATAAGATATTTAGTCTTATCTGGAACTTTAGTCTTTCATTGTGTTGGGATTATTACGTGGGGAGCTGTGACAAAATTGAAATTCGACAGTGGTGAGGTCAAGAGCAAGACTGGCCCTGCCCTTTCTGTTGCTGTATCTGTGATCCTTCCAATATCGATTGTGATATATTTGATTGTGTTTATGCAGCCTAAGATAGAAAAAGAACATATACCTAATATGGACTCGGTTAGGATTGAACAAAGACATTCGTGGGGGAATGTCAAATCTGCAGATGAACCAGATAATCGTAATTAGAAAATTGTTAATACAATATTAGAAATTATAGGAAGGCTACAAGCTTGTCGGCATTGTGGTTTGAAATAGGGAAGATGATAATTTTTTTGAGGTTTAGAGAAAGCTTATTGATTTATATAATTTACTATACCTCTCTATCCTAAAATGATAATAAAAACCCAAACTTTATCTTTATAAAATATGGATCCAGGAGAAGCTGAAATACAAAGTATTCAAATAAAAGAGATAATTAACAAAGAATTTAAGTTTATAAAGCAAGGGTCAAAAATAATAATTTCAGTTGGTACTACCTTAGAATTATCTTGGCTTATAGGTTGGATTCTTGGCTATCTAAATTTTTTTATCTTCCTTGTTCCGTTTTTTATTTTTATTATAGTAGGATTTTTTGGCCTTAAATCATATCAAGACTCTTTGAGGTCATACTTTTTACCTTTAATTATCATACAATATTCTTTTACAGGAATTATATTTTTAGTATCATCTATATTTTTTGTCATAGGAATATATACAATTTTTAAAAAATGTGATTATAGTAATTGTAGTAGTAATGAAAACGAAGGATTGATTATGTTTATAATTTCAAGTGTTTTTATGATTATTTTCTCTTCATTAACTGCTTTGAGTTTATTTATGAGTAGTGCTTTTGATAGATATACAATTGCTTTATCATTAGTTAATCGTAAATAACAAATAAATAATTAGAAGTCATATTTTAGGAGATGATATAAAATAGATTTTTAGGATAAAAGATGAAATTTTATGGAATGAGGAATAAGTGCTTGAATACGATTTTATTTAGTTGTTGTATTTTGAATTTAAAAATTAAATTCCTAATTCCGGTATACCCAAATTAATTCTTAAATAGTTTTGATTATCATCAATAAAATAGTAAATAAAAA
>MPUH01001191.1:0-21485 GCA_001970955.1 Stentor coeruleus
GTCTTCAATTATTATACATGAAAATTTGATAGACATAAACTTTTTGAACTGCTTTTTTTAATAAATTTGCTGTCAATTCGATGCTAGAAAAATAAATGAATCTTATACTTATTTTGTTAAAAAAACTAGTATTATCTAAAGAGTGAGAAGTTAGTATAATTTAATAGTTGAAGAATTAGACGTCTATATTTGTATTTTATTGGAATCAACAAAGACTTAGATTAGAAATATGTGCCCTTTCAATCTTATTACTTTTTTATTTGATACCATCATAAAACATGTACCCAGTATAATAATATTTTTTCTTACTCAAAAAGTAAAGCAATTTTCTAATATCCCCTGACAAGTATCGTTAAAATTTAAATTAAAGCCAAATCAAAATATTGAGATATAAAATGTCTAAATAAAAAACAAGAAATGTTGATCTTATCATATTCATATAAACAAAAAATTCATATCTACCATAATTCTATTTATCCTTAAGATCAAAATCCACAAACCCAAATGCTAAAACCTAGAATTTCTTTTTTCAGGATAACTAAAACTAGCCTTATAAATCCAAAAGTTATCAAACCAAAAAATTAACTCTTCCTTTACAAATTTCTTATTGAAAAACTAGAGTTTTCTAGTAATAGATATTAAAACCCTCATAAACGAGAAAAGAAGCAAAACTAATCTAATCATAACTTATAAATCCTTAAAAAAATACTGTTACAACATCAGAAAATTCAATCATTTTAATTGCCAATATTCATTCTATTATAATAAAAATCTCAAAAGAGCCTCTCCAAAGAACTGCAACTTAAAAAATATTTCTTTCAGATATCATCAAGCATGCAAATAAAAAAAAAAAATTTACAATCTAAAAATACTTTAAATATTTAAAATCATAATTATCAATGTTTATATTATCTAATCTTACCAAATTTCGCATCTTTTTCTCGAACAAACCCCACACAATTTGCCTAATTTAGTCCTTTTCGGCGTTTCAACTTCTTCATTCATACGTATCTCAACATGTCCTTCTAAATCTATCTCTTCCACATTTTCAATATTCTCATTTCTCCCTTCACAATTTATCACTAAAGAATTTTCTAAAATTTCATTCTCTAAATACTCAGAATGTTCTTTTTGAAAAGATTCACAATGACTACTTAGTATTTTTCCATTTTGAGGAGAGCATAAAATCTGTAAACTTTTCCTTCCAACTGATCCTTCAACACTACCCCTAAAGCTTGAACTAGACTTTAGACGTTTACCTTCTAAAAATTCATGATGAGGAATTAGCATATTTGGGATATTAACATTTATACCTTCAGTTATTTCACCCANAAATTCATGATGAGGAATTAGCATATTTGGGATATTAACATTTATACCTTCAGTTATTTCACCCATCTCACTTGATATTTCAGATCTTTCATGATTATATAAATGATAAGTACATACATCATTAAGAACATTTTCTATATTTTCTCCTTCAATAGAATAAGGACCAGGAGGAAAACAAGGTGGCCAATAGGTTTCTAAATTAGGTGAAGTNATCTCACTTGATATTTCAGATCTTTCATGATTATATAAATGATAAGTACATACATCATTAAGAATATTTTCTATATTTTCTCCTTCAATAGAATAAGGACCAGGAGGAAAACAAGGTGGCCAATAGGTTTCTAAATTAGGTGAAGTTCCTCCATATTTCATTTCGTATTGGGATTTAGCAAAATGTGTTGGCATTTCTGTAGGGATACCTTCTTTCATAATTCTGATTTTTTTTATTGTATGTTCTTCGACGAATTTTTTTATGATGCTCCACATGAAATATATCGAGCTAGGAGCGTTTACGACGTAGTTTACAATCATCCTACATCTGAAATTGTCTTGTAAAATTTTTATGATACTTCCTAGGCTTCTGATAGGTAAATTGCTAAGCCCTTGGTTGTTTAAATCAGTTATAACAACCCAATTTTCTATCTGTCCAGGCAGCATAAGTTTCTGTATGGCAAATTCTAACAAAAAACACAACAAATTGCAATAATCATAAACAGTATTTTTAACAAGATCTAATTTTGCTATATTCAGCACAAGTAAAGGTCTAAATCTATGATCTCGTCCATGCAAGTACAAAACCCCTGAGTTTAAAATATCCTTACATAAAGGAAATAGTGAATTATAACTCAAAGCTAAATTTTCAGCTCTCCACTTTATAGCATTCAATAAAGCCCCAAAAGATTTTTTCAAACAAAATTTACACCCTAATAATATTCTTAAAAGTTCTTGATCAACAAAAAATGCTGGCAATTGTAAATCAGGTTCTTTTTGATGTATAAAATTTTTGAAAAGTTTTAATTGATCGAGTTCATAGTTAGTAAATTCGATTTTGTAAAATATATAACGAACTATTGATTTATCTGTACCGGTATAGATATAATTAGCTTTAGGCCAGTATCTATATGCTTCAATTGGCACTAGTTTTCCTTCAGGAATATTTTCCATTTATTAGATGATTGAAATAAACTGGGATTTAGGTTTTGTCATGAATGGTAGAATATGAAAGTTATTTAAAATGAGGTTGGATGATGTTTTTTGGTTAGGATTTTCAATTCGGGTTTTGTTGTTAGATGGATTTTATTAGGTTTTTGGATGTGCTTTGGCCTGGGGAAAGTATGAAGATGAGAAAAAAGTATTAAGGAAAGGTAATGAGAAATTGTTTGGGATATTAGATGGGATAGCGATGTGTCACAGTTTTTTACTGTGAAAATATGAATAATTCAAGATATATATAAGGAAGAATAGGAAAAACTGTTTGGAGTTTTGTAGAGAATATGGAAACTATAAAGAGAATTTTTTGTTTCAAAGAAAAACTTGGATTTATATAAAAATAGTTAATGCATGCCTGATCAGTTTATAATTCTTTATATAACTAAGTATTTTATATATATTTTTGTTATTCTTGCATATTAAACATATTTTGTATTTCAAATATTTAACTTGTTCCATAAAATAATATATTTTACTAAACAAAGCATCTTTAATTTCATAAAACAAAAATCTGGGGAAATTTACTTGATAAATGCAGTTAATTTCTTAACCGTACAAATTAAAATGTCAATCCCAAAATTTTCTTCTTATCCCAACCCTAACATTTTTTCCATCTATTTTAAATAACAATTAAACCATATCATCAAACCTTTCCTCATATTTCCTAACCCAAACTCTTCTTTTGCCAAAAATCATTCTCTCTTTAAACTTGTTATTTTCAATATTTTCTATAATATTTATACTTTAACTTATAAACTAGTCTCTTAAAATACCTACATTTTCTTACTAACCATTTTTCCATATATTCTAATCTTCCTAAATTACATACAATAATCATAAATCTCAAAATATCCAAACATATTTTTTATCCTAAAAAACTCCAAAACATAATTTCCTCTTTCTATTTATTATATAAAGTACATTATCCCAACAAAACTAATAAAAAATGATCCTGAAAACTCAGCTATTTTTGATAACGTAGTGCCACCACTTGATAAATAATCTATTGAAGCTATATCTTCAAACACAAACCCTGCACATAAAGGCCGATCATGAAGATAAACCCAAAACTCCTGTTTCAACAACAACAATATAAACAAATCAGCATCTTTATCACAAGCAGCTTTTTGTACAGATAAAGATAAATCATCAGCTTCAGAAATCTCACAATAACTAAAACCATGAATGCTTAATCCACATTTACATTCTCCAACACTGCCATCTGCAAGAGTACAATCATTATTACTTGAACAGACTTTTGGATGAATTCCTTGAAGCTTTTTCCCAAGATCAGGAGTTTTTAAGCAGGTTATTTTCATAAGTTCTTCTAATGATTCAGTATTTGGATAAAGTGAGTTTTTCTTACATGGTAATCCTGTATTACCTTGTTCCCAGTTTGTATATAAATCTTGAATATTACAAATGTCACTACCTAGACATGGGGAAATTTCTATAGAGTCATCAGTAAAAATACCACATAAGTGAGTTGAATAGGAACCACAGAGGATTGTTGGGCAAGTTGCAGATACTGTGGAGATGAGAAATGTTAGGTAAAAGATTGTCATTTTTATTTGAAAATATGACTGTTAGTTATGTAAATTTATTAGGAAGGAGGAGGTGTGAGAGGGTTTTGTATGGGAAGGAGGATTTTTGTATTGGAGATTAAGTTAGAAAGTGGCTTCAGTGAGAGTTTGAGTCTAAAATTATTTTAATTTAGGTAAAGACTTTTGAAAAAGATTATTTTTTTGTATGTTTAGTTTGTGATTTAGACTTAATTTGTAATAATAATATTTTTAATACCTAGAAATTAAGTCAAACATGGAAAGTTTTTAAGTATCGCTAGTTGTATTTAGAAAATAAAAA
Source organism: Stentor coeruleus (assembly GCA_001970955.1). Classification (NCBI taxonomy): domain Eukaryota; phylum Ciliophora; class Heterotrichea; order Heterotrichida; family Stentoridae; genus Stentor; species Stentor coeruleus. The sequence continues at coordinate 4,405 of MPUH01001191.1, forward strand.
TTTAATATCATTCTTTCAAAAATATACCCATTAGCTAAAACTAAAAATATCAAACACCTTCTAATATCATTAAAAAAACTAATTCTCAATACTCACCTCTATCATAATTTTTTTCATATTTTTATCTTTCTATCCTTTCAATATTTACACCTTAATAATCTCCCCTCAGCAGCATCCTACAAAACCCCATACCTTTCTATACCCTTAATACCCTTATTTTTATCATAAAATTATTCCATTACCATGGTAATCGTTTTAAGCTGGATTATACCGTAACTACCTCATATTTTCTAACCTTATAAATGGAAGCCTCACTAAACCAAAGAGCCAAAGAAATTCTCGACCGGGCGATGCACGACCTTAAACAAGTCAACGAATCAGGCGGATGGGAAGTCTTTGGTCACGGGAAAAAAATTGAGCAAATGCGTAAACCTTCTGACGTTTTATTTTTAATCAGAGGTGTCTGCACAATTCCATTAGACCATGAAACAGTTAAAGCTTTCATTGAAAAACCTGAAAACAGACCAAAATTCTTCAATGATATATCAGAAGTTCAAGTTCTTGAAACCTTGTCAGATGGACCACAAATAACTCATAATGTTATAAAATGTCCACCAGGGGTTAGTGATAGAGATTCAGTAACTGTTTGTGGAGTTAGAATTGATGATGAAGAGAATATCTATATAGCAGAAAGAAGCATTGATTATGGATACCCTGCACAAGATGGTAAAGTAAGAGTTGATTTACATATGTCAGGATTTGTCATTCAACCAGTTGGACCTAGAGAATGCACACTTGCATATATTTTCAACCTTGATCCTAAAGGTGCACTTCCTGAAGCATTTGTCAATGTGGTTCAGAAAAAACAAGCTAAAGTTCCAGGGATTGTTAGAGAATTACTTAAGGGTGGAGAGAGATAATTAAGCTAGAATTATGGTATTTCTTTGATGAGAGGTGATATGATTGTAAACGGATAGTTAAATATGGTTTTTGGTTAATGGTTGAAAGAAAATAGGAATGATGTGTTTTGGGGATGATTGGATTTGAGAAATTGTTTGGAATTTGTCATGGAGATGGAGATATGATAGATGCTTATGAGAAATGTGAAGGGTTTTTGATTTTAGTTGGAGGATTTTTGATCGTTTGAGATAAAATGATTAGGTAAGGGTTGGGATTTTGGGATGATGTGTGCTAAATGTGATAGTTTATGAGAGTTTATACTTTTGGGTTAGAAATAGATGTTTTGTGAATGAGGTTATTTTAATTTTTTGTTTTCTTGAACTGATTCGGAGTGAGGTGGTGATAATTTTAAAGGGTATAGAGTAAGATTATTATGGTTAGCTATAAATTGTATGATTTCTTATAAAGGATGATGATGCTGTAATATCCTAGTCTAATTTTGGAAATGAAATATGCTTTCTGATATCTAAGTATTTAATATGTTTTTCAATAAAAATGTATACAATATAAATTAGAAATCATAAAAATATACTGAGTAGGAAATAAACCATATTGTTTTCAATAAACTCAAAACAATAAACCCATTGATAATCTTATTTTGAAATACCATACACTAACAATTAAACCTATAAAATACTATTATATTTACTATAAGACATATAGTCTGTGATATCTTTAACACCCAAACTTTAACCCAACCTTAAAACATCATTCATAATTAAACATAAAAAATTTAAAATACATATAAAAAACGTATTATTTATCCCCTTTATAATTTTTACTACTATATTATTAAATAATCATCACTCTAAAACCTAAGCTAATAAAAACTCATTACAATATAGTTAGCTTATTTTTCTGCGTAATGCCTAAATCAGATGCACTACGAATATGCAGCATATCCCTTCTTAAATACGGTGACTCGTATTTTTTATCCTTTCTCGGTATCGACTCAATAGTCTTAAAAAGTTCTGTCCCAGTATTAGTATTTTTTTTTGTCCTCTTACCTCTTTCCGTAAACCCTCCATCCTTCGACACCTTAGGCAACTTTGATTTTTTCCCTTTAATTGATTGAAGCTCCTTATACATAAAATGTTGCTCAAGCTTTAGCCTTTCAATTTCTTTATCTTTTTCTCCAATTATATCTTTCATTGTCTTTTCTGAAGCATTTCGTGCTGTATGTACACCTTTATCAACTTTATCTACAGCATTACAAATTTCATGCTTGAATTTATCTTCAATACCTTTAAGTCTTAGTTCAAGGTCAATAGCATTTTTATTTTTTATATGCAAGATTTCAGCTTCTTTATCTACAACTATTTTGTCTAAATCTTCAACTTTCTTTATATGATACGCTTTGATTTTTTGCAGTTCTTCGATTTTAAACTCATATGTTTCCATGTCTAATCGCATTTGATGTTGGACTGATATATGACTTCGTATATCAGATTCTAGTTTCTGTATCATTTTTTCAAATACTATCAGACGTTGGGTGAGTTCTTTGACCTCTGAGTTCTTTATAGTCCTTTTAAATGATACTAACGTTGTCAGAAGCTCTTTAAGATTCTCATATACTTCTTCAGGTTCAAGTGATTGTAATGTTTCAAGTTCTATATCATTAACTTCATCTTCATCAAGGTTGCAGTTTTGGATAAACATATCTTTGAATAACTCGTGGATTTTTTTTAATACCTCTTCACTCATCTTTAATCAAATTATGAAGTTGTCTTTCATATTGAAAATCAAATAAAATAGTTAAAATTATGGTTAAAATTTTTATCAACTGTTGTTTATGGCTATTCTAATTAAAAATCATATGTTAAAACAATTTATAGATTATATAAAAACACTAATCTAAGCTTTTTTTTTATTTTAAACGAATTTATAGTAGTTATTGATACTGATAATCTAAAAAAATATTGTTTTATATATCGAAATGACTAAACCAAGTAAAGCATTTCTGATTATTTTTTAAATTATATCTAATTAGATTAGGTTAGATTAATAAATCGTCCCCCGATTAGGGACCAAGTTCCTTTTTTGAAATTATATCTAATAAAAGGGGTTTTAATTAATAGAGTACTATAACTAAAGAAATCATCGCTAAATATAAATCTTCCTGTGCACTAACTGTTGATCCTCCACTTCCACTTCCATCATCTCCATTATTCGCAGCAGTGCTTATAGTTATAACCATAATTCCTCTATCATTTGAAGTACCTCCATGTTGACTAATATCCCCATTAACAACATCACCAAAAGCCCACAAAACTTTAATTTGCGCAGTATTTGCAAGTTTAAAATCATTACTATCTCCAGTATTTAAATTACGACTCCATGCATAAATATAAGTAGTACCTTCTTTTACCCTATCTTTGCATTTAACATCCATACTAGTATCTTCATTTGGATAACCATTCCCAATAGCAAATCTGTCTTGACATTTATTAATTTCTCCCATATAAAAAACTATTATATCAGCATCAGCCATACTTGAAGCTCCTTGATAATCTTTAAACCCAATTCCTACCCATTTGGTTGAATCATATATGTTTTCGTCTATGCCAATAAAGAAATTTATCCCTGTACTACCAGCAAAAGTCCAATTAAGCCATAAATTGTTATTAAGTGTAGCTTTTCCATTTTCTGCACTAGTTCCATCTCCAGTATTTTCTGAAGTTCCACTTTTTAATGATACTATAAGACTTCCTCTATCACTATTTGAACCTCCATGTTCTTGGATATCCCCATTTACAATATCCCCAATAGCCCATTGTATTTGAACTTTATCAATGTTTAATAAATTAAAGTCTTTTGAACTGTCTAATGTATTTAGTTTTCTATTCCAACAATATATATATGTTGTTCCTTCATGTGCTTTATCTTTGCAAGTTATGTCTTGTGAGGAATCTTCTGATGGATAAGCATTGTCTGTAGCCCAACGATCTTGACAAGAATTTGTTGATCCTAGGAAAAATGTTACGACATCAGAGTCAGACATTGAAGTGTCACTTAAATAATCCTTAAAAGAAATACCAGCCCATTTTGTATCGCTGTATATTGCTTCTTCAACACCCAAACAAAAATCAATAGCATCTGTTCCTAGGGTCCAATTAAGCCACATATTCGAATTCAATGAAGCTTTAGTTCCTGAAGTTTGCCCTGAATCAGTATTCCCACTATCTCCACCATTATCAGTAGTATTAGAAGTACTCCCACTAGCCAAAGATATAGTCAATGATCCTCTATCACTACTTGATCCTCCATGTTCAACAATATCCCCATTAGCAATACTCCCAATCGCCCATTGTAATTGAACATTATCTAAACCTTCAAGATTAAAATCTTTTCCATCACCAGTATTTAAATTCCTATACCATCCATATATATAATAAGTTCCTTCATGAATTGTATCATTACATATAATGTTTTTAGTAATATCTTCATCAGGATATGAGTTCCCAGTTGCCCAACGATCTTGACAGTTTCCAGTTTCGCCCATATAAAAAGTTACTACATCAGAGTTCCCCATACTACTACCACCAGATGTACTTTTTAATGAAGCTCCAACCCATTTAGAAGTACTATATGTAGTATCATCAACAGCTAAATAAAATTGAATAGCTGATGTACCAATATTAGTCCAATTAAGCCACTATGAGAATTTAATGTTGCTTTACCATTTCCAGAACTTGAACCACTATCAGTACTTCCACCACTACTACTACTACCTGTAAGACTTATATAAACTCTTCCTCTATCACTTGAAGATCCTCCATGTTGATTTATATCGCTATTTGATATAGTCCCTATTGCCCATTGAACTTGAACATTGTCTATTCCTGTTAAATCATAATCCTTTGTGGTATCTCCTGTACTTAAATCTCTTGACCAACCGTATATGTATGTTGTACCTTCTATAGCACGATTTTTACAGGTTATACTATTTAATGTATCTTCATTTGGATATGAATTCCCTGTTGCCCAACGATCTTGACAAGTGTTTGTATCACCCATAAAAAATGTGACAACATCAGATGAAGACATTGACCCACTACCTGAAAAATCTTTTAGGGATATTCCGACCCATTTACTTGCACTGTAGATTGAACTGGATACACCTATAAAGAATGTTATCTTAGTGCTTTCAATTGTCCAGTTCAACCAAAGATTTGACGTTAAGTCGATGTAACCAGGGACTGTATTGCTTGTAGTGCCTCCACTGCTGCTTCCATCATCACCTCCATCATCACCCCCATCATCACCGCCATCATCACCGTCATCACCGTCATCGCCGTCATCACCGTCATCACCGCTACCACTTGAACCACTAGATGATCCATCTAAAGTAATTATTGATGTGCCTTGACTCGAATGGACTAACAAAGTGCTACCTGACATTGATCCATAAGCCCATTGAACTTGTACATCAGTAATTCCATCAAGATTATAGTCATAAGTGTCTCCGGTATTAAGTAGCCTTGACCAACTATAAACATAAGTACTTCCTTCAATAACTCTATCATAGCACGTAATGCTTTTAGTCGTATCAACTGGAGGTAAGGAATTCCCTGTAGCCCATCTATCATAGCATTCATTTACTGAACCCATAGGGAAAGTTACAACATCTGAATTAGACATCGATCCTGAGCCTGTACTACTTTTTAATGAAATGCCTACCCATTTGGTTGAGCTGTAAACTGATGAAGCAACCCCAACATAAAACCGTATTGTTGTATCAACGGTAGTCCAATTAAGCCATATGTTGCTGTTAAATGTATTTTCTCCAGCTAATGCAAAGGAGATAATTACTAGAATTTTTACTAGCATTATTTATATAAATGGCTGTCATGATAATAAACCTATGAATATTTTCAAATTAAGGTGCCGATATAGCTTACAGATGTTAGAAGTAGCTAAATTATAAACTTATTAGAATGATTCCTTTTNTAGCTTACAGATGTTAGAAGTAGCTAAATTATAAACTTATTAGAATGATTCCTTTTTATAAAATATAGAATAAATAGTAAGATTTGCATACTGATGAATAAAATTGTCTTAGATACAGAAAAAGGGTCTGACTAATGCAAAAACATGTAATTTTTTTTACTTAGTAAAGTGGTAATTCTAAAATAGTTGATTTAAAAATTTTAGACAGTATTCTTTTATAGGAAAAATAAATATAAGTTTACCCCCTTGATCCAGTATCTTAAGAATAAAATATGCTAAAAATAATCTAAAAGACTAAAAGTGTAACATAATAAATTTAATATAAAATTCTTTAAGAATTCTAAACTAACCATAAAAAACTTAGATTATGATCTAATATAATAATCTTTACTAATGAAAATATTTATTAAAAGCAATCAATTGTAAAAAAACTATTACTACAATGCAAAAAAATAAAATGAAATAAATTGTTTAAAAATGTTATCCAAGCGATTTTATAACCTAATTATCTTTTAACTAACTAAAAAAATGCAGTTATCATCATAGAAAGCAACACTAAAAACTTATCCTTCTGTCCACTTTCTGTTGACCCTGCTCCATCATCTTCATCATTTGTATAAGTATTTAATGTTAAATCCATAATTCCTCTATCATTTAAACCACTTCCATGGCCAACAATATTCCCATTAACCACATCACCAAATGCCCATAAAACTTGTACTTGAGCAACACTTCCAAGTCCAAAATCTTGACTATCTCCAGTATTTAAATTACGAGTCCACCCATAAACATAAGTAGTACCTTCTTTTACTCTATCTTTACAATTGACATTTTGAGTAGTGTCTTCATTAAGATAAGCATTTTCATCAGTATATCTATCTTTACAATTATTAGTGTCTCCCATAAAAAAAGTTATCATGTCAGCATCGGCCATATTTTGGGATCCCTGATAGTCTTTAAACCCAATACCAACCCATTTATTTGAACCATATGCATTTTCATTTACACCAATATAGAATTTTATCCCAGTACTACCTGCAAAAGTCCAATTAATCCATAAATTGCTGTTAAGTGTAGCTATTCCATTATCTTCTGTAGTTCCATCATCAGTGTTTTCTGAAGTACCACTTAATAAAGATACTATTAGACTACCTCTATCGCTATTAGAACCTCCATGCTCTTCAATATCCCCATTTACAACATTTCCAATTGCCCATTGTATTTGAACTTTATCAATAGTATTTAAATTAAAATCTTTTGAATTGTCTCCTGTATCTAGTTTCCTATTCCAACAATAAACATATGTAGTTCCTTCTTTTACTCTATCTTTACAAGTTATGTCTTTTGATGAATCTTCATCAGGATAAGAGTTTCCTGTAGCCCAACGATCTTGACAAGTATTTGTAGATCCTAAGAAAAATGTTACGACATCAGAGTCAGACATTGAAGTATCATCTAAATAGCCTTTTAAAGAAACACCAGCCCATTTACTACTACCATAAACTGCTTCTGCAACTCCTAAACAAAAATCAATATTATCAGATCCTAAGGTCCAATTAAGCCACATATTTGAATTTAATGTTGCTTTTGTATCTGAAGTTTGACCTGAATCAGTATTCCCATTATCAGTACTACTTCCTGTAAGACTTATATAAGCCCTTCCTCTATCATTTGATGATCCTCCATGTTCTTTAATATCATTATTTGTTATAGTTCCTATAGCCCATTGTATTTGAACTTGGTCTATTCCATCCAAATTAAAATCCTTAGTATCTCCAGTGTTTAAATTTCGTGACCAACCATAAACATGTGTTGTACCTTCTAAAACATGATCTTTACAGGTTATACTATTTGATGAATCTTCGTCTGGATATGAATTTCCTGTTGCCCAACGATCTTGACAATTGTTTGTATCACCCATAAAAAATGTGACAACATCAGATGAAGACATTGACCCACTACCTGAATAATCTTTTAAGGATATTCCGACCCATTTACTTGTACTGTAGATTGAACTAGAGACACCTATAAAAAATGTTATCTTAGTCCCTTCAATTGTCCAGTTTAGCCATAGATTCGAAGTTAAATCTATATAGCCTGGCACTGTATTATCTACAGTTGTAGAACCTCCACCACTATTATTATCATCATCATCATCATCATCATCATCATCTTCATCTTCATCATCATCATCATCATCCTCATCTTCATCATCATCTTCATCTTCGCCAGTACCGCTACTCGATGAACCATCTAAAGCAGCAACAGTAGAGCCTTGACTTGTATGCTCTAGAAGGTTACTACCTGACATTGGTCCATATGCCCATTGTATTTGCACATCAGTAATTCCATCTAAATTATAATCTTTAGAAGCATCTCCAGTATCAAGTAATCTTGACCAACTATAAACATAAGTATTTCCTTCAAGAACTCTATCATAACACGTAATACTATTAGTCGCATCTACTGAAGGTAAGGAATTTCCTGTAGCCCACCTATCATCACATTCATTTATTGAGCCCATAGGAAAAGTTACAGCATCAGAACTTGACATAGAATTTGATCCTGTACTGCTTTTTAATGAGATGCCAACCCATTTAGTAGAACTAAATACAGAATCACTCACTCCAATATAAAATCTGATTGTCGAAGTATCTATAGTCCAATTAAGCCAAATATTACTGTTAAAAGTTACCTTTCCTGCTAGGACTAGTGAGATGATTACTAGAATTTTTACTAGCATTTTTTATAAAAATGCCACGGCTGATAATAAGTTTTTCATATAAGCATCTTGCATCCACACTATATTTTTTTCCTGATTTTAAAGCTAAGATAAAATTAGGTTAAATCTTTTCGTTAATTGTTCTCAATATTGCTTCTTTAAAAGATAATTAGTATTTTTAATTTGAAAATTCTCTTAGACTTGAAAGTTTTACACAGAGCCAAGGGGGAGATTTTTTTGTGTAAATAAATATCGGATGAAAAAATTATTTAATTGAAGTGTTTAAGAACTTATGTTTTGTTGCAAAAGTTTGGTTTTGATTTTTACCAAGTCTGAGAGATTATAGTTAATACTTTATTTTCTATAAGGAGTATTTAGAATTTTGTCATTGTATATAGCATAGATAATATGTAAAAACTTGCTTGATTCTTTAGTTGTTTATGAAATTTGTATTTTATGGTAAAAAGTTCTGATTTTTTGCATCACAACATCATTGCCAATAATCTACGGTAAAAAGTTAATACTCATCACAAAAAGGTTAAAAAAGTATTATCCTCTCTTTAGAGTTTTTCAAAACAAAAATATCTAAAAATTATATAAAAATCTTAATCTAAATGCTGAAGAAAAATAATTTTTTTTACTGAATAATTATTTTGTTAAGAAATTGTTGTTGTGTTATCCAAAAAAATCAAAATTATTTAGGATTTATCGAAATCAAAAAAGTTTATATGATTATATATTGTATTTTGGTTAAATATATTGAGAATACAGTTTTTATTTTTTTTAGCAGAAAATGGTCGGGTTTGGGATTTTTTTTATAGTTTAAGGTTATGATTTATCAAATAAAGCATATAATTTGTAGGCTGGTTTATATAATATTAACCATAGCAGAACTTGAATTCATTAAGCAGAGGAATTCTTTAAAAAATACTAGTCTGTCTCATAGATTATATTATCCGCTCTAATTTAAAAAAAAATCTTTATAAATCTTTCCAAGCTTTAATTATAATACTTAGATATGCTCCAACTAACAAAAATTACAGAAAAGTTTTATTTAACAAGACCAAATCATCCTTGTGTTTTATTATTTCTATACAAATAATATTTTTATTATCCAAAGATTTTAGTATTTTTAGATTTATACATTGATTTTATATCAGATATATCAATTAGTTAATAAAATCTAATATATTTTCAAATAAATAGAATTTATCCACACAAATCCATATACTGAAATCTAACTAATAAACTTAAAAAAAAAAACTATGTTCATATCCAATAGCCCATAAGGATCTCTTAAATAATCAAAACAATTCCGAAATTTCATCATTTAACTTTTTTCAAAAATCCATAAAAATTACATTTATAAAATCATACCCTTATAAAAATCAGTATTCCCTAATCATCACATATCCCATCTACCTTTTAACCAATTATCCCTTATCTCTAAATCTAACCCAACTCTCCAAATAATTTTTAATACTAATTTTTTCATTTACAATCCACTAATAATAATCATAATCATTCGCAAACTTTATAACTCCTGTTTGAATAAAACTCTTAATTCTCTTTTAAATCATCAAACATCATCCCAAATTTTCCATTTGTAACGTATATTTATCTTCCATTTCTTAGTATATTATCTTAATATTCCAGTTGGAGTCTTAACATTTTCAAAGCATATTTTTCTCTAATGTTATAATAAAATCAGAATTAATGGAGTCAATTTTTTGGCATATTCATGAAACCGAGCTTTGGACACCTTATGTTCCAGGAACATTATCAAAATTCCCCCCAGCTTTGATAGTAGATAATCTTACTATTCAAAATTCAAATGAAAAAACAACACTTTCAGTACAATTGTGTGGGAATTTTCTTGTCCACTGGAATTCAGGGAGCTTTCCTGAAAAATTTATTAACTTAGAACTAAGAGTTTTTGAACCTTTTACCGAAGATTGTGGTAATGATAAATACTATGGATTTTATATAGACAGCTTCATTTTCTATACGAAAAATAGCAAAATGCTTGATTTATGGGTCAAGGTACTGAAGAAAATATGCATTCTTACTCATATTGAAGACGATTTTGTTTTTATAAAAACTATTGGTAAAGGAAGCACTTCTATTGTTTATTTAGCAGAATCTGTGGAGAATCAGTTTCAAGTTTCTGTTAAGTGTATTAAAAAATCGAAAATTAAAAACAGTGTTAATTTGACAAATTTGGCTAATGAAATAAAAGTTCTTCAGAAAATTAAGCATGAGAATATATGCAAACTTTACTATGCTTACGAAGACTTAGATAGTGTATTTTTAGTTATGGAGTACTTACCTTGTGGTGATCTATTATCTCTACTAAGTAAAAGGAATAAATTTTCAGAAGAAGACTGTGCAAGATTTATGGGTAAATTGCTTATGACTCTTGACTATTTGCATAGTCAAAACATAGTCCATAGAGATTTAAAACTAGAAAACATCCTAATAACCAACCCAGACAACAACAACTTCAAAATCACCGATTTCGGCCTAGCTTACACAAATAATTGCTCAGACAATAAAAAATGTGGTTCACCAGGTTACGTAGCACCCGAAATGCTTCGAGACGAAGAATACAACTATAAAATCGATATCTTCAGTGCTGGGGTAATTTTTTACATCCTCATCTACGGCAAACATCCTTTTCAAGCAAGAAACCTCGATAAAATCCTTCAGAAAAACGTCATATGCAAATATAAAACCAGTACTTCTGTTTCAGAAATCGTATCGGCTATAATAAACCTCATGATGCATCCAATACCTTCAATAAGACCATCAGCAAGCCAATTATTAGAAATAGATTGGTTTAGTCAACATTTAATATACCCCAACAGCCTAAATGTGACAACATCAACAGGGTCATTAACCCCAAGAATCTCTTATAACACATTTAAAACTATAATTTAAAAAATAGTATTAATCATCTTCTTGTTTGTGATAAACTTTGATACCAACTAGGTTCAGGGACACTATAATCATTAAATTCCAATCTTTTTTTATTACTTCCAAAACGCCATGATGGGGCAGTTTGACTCAATTGATTAGGTGTATAAGAACCAGGTCCCTAAATATTATATACAGGATCAATACTTTTACTTTTAAAAATATACTTGTTACCNTGTATAAGAACCAGGTCCCTAAATATTATATACAGGATCAATACTTTTACTTTTAAAAATATACTTGTTACCAAGTGTATGTTCAGGACCACCAATTTTTAATTCATTATGGTAACTACCTGGCCCTGGAGTATCAATAATTTGACTTAGAGGTGGTCTTTTACTTTTTATTGTACTATTTTATGNCAAGTGTATGTTCAGGACCACCAATTTTTAATTCATTATGGTAACTACCTGGCCCTGGAGTATCGATAATTTGACTTAGAGGTGGTCTTTTACTTTTTATTGTACTATTTTATGATTACAGTGCAGATCTTGATGATTTTGGTTGTCTTATTGAATATGTACCTGGACCAGGGCTTTGAGTTAATCTAGGTTTTGATCTATCAGCTCTACTTACTGAAAATTTTATACCTGGATTTTCATGTGTTGGTGTATAGGTACCTGGTCCTGGAACATGATCTATTTTTTTCAATTGCTTCCTTCTGGGAGTCATTGAAAAACTTATACCCATAGGATTTGCTGGCAAATCATAGTCACCTGGGCCTACTGAAAGCTGCTTACGCTCGTGGACTCGTTTGGATCTACCGATTGCGTAACTGACGCCACCGATTTGTAACTCTTTGAAGTATGCACCAGGCCCTGGACCTGATTGCAGATCTTTCATGTTCCCTGTTTTTCCTAAAGGGATTAGTGTGTTGATTTTCGAACTTGTCCCTGTTGGAGTTTGCATAAATGTCCCACCTGCTGAACTGCATTTCATATGGCGGACTTTTGAAGCATCTCTGCTATTAGGTGCTGATGGAGTTTTTAAGTTAGAAGATACAACCCCATTCCTCGAGTCCAAAGACGAGTTTCGGCTGATTATTTTTTACTATGATCTCTGTGTTCTATTAAGACCTGAGCTTGTTTTATATTGAATTTCTCCATTAGAAATAACTTTCATTGAATGTCTAAATAACGGTCTGCTGCTGAATTTTGCTTTATCAATTTCTTCCTGAGAATCATCCTTATGATCTTTTATTTCACCCTTTGGGTTTTTAAATATCTCATTCCTTCTATTACGAAAATTCCACATAGGAGGGGGTTTCTTTATCATATTTACAAGACACCATTTTAGTTTAAATAAATGCAAGGTCAACGTGGAGTCGTAGAGGTATTAGCTAGCCTACGTCAACAATTGGAAAAAAGAGGATCAAAAAGTATTAGGGAACTTGGGAGGACCTTCAGAGCACTAGATTCATATGATGGGAACAGAAAAGTGGACAGACAAGAGTTTGCTGTGGGTCTTAGAGAAAATGGGGTGAATCTCAGTGCCCAGGAATATGGAACATTATTTGATTACTTTGATAAAGATAGAGATGGGACTGTGTGCTTTGATGAGTTTTTGGTTGGTATAAGAGGAAAACCCAACCAAAGAAGACAAGCTTTGGTTGACAAGGCCTTTTTGAAGTTTGATAGAGACGGTAACGGCTACGTTGATGCTGCTGATTTGAGGGGAGTTTATAATTGTCGTTTCCATCCAAAGGTACAAAGCGGGCAAATGACTGAAAATCAAGCTTTTGCTGAGTTCCTTGGTAGTTTCAACGATAGGAACAGAGATGGGAAAATTACCAAAGATGAATGGGACGAATATTATGCTGCAGTTAGTTCTTCAGTTGATAACGATGATCACTTTGTCCAGCTCATGAAAACAGCTTGGAAGCTGGAATAATCTAGTATTAACTTAAACTAGTCTTGAAAATACTTATTTGATGCTTAAAAAAATAATATAATGATACTCTTTGGATTCAGAAAATTAACAAGGGCTGGACAATAGTCAAGCGATAATTCCTAACTAATATGCAGAGATTCAAGAATATTAGGCTTGAGTATTAATTAGGATACGATTATTGTAACAATTCATATTGAAAATAATGGAAGAAATAGTTTAAGAGCAATCCTAAGAGAAGTTTTATTGTGTCTACTAATTTTTTAATTTGTTTTAGTATTTTAGTTACAATATAGATTTTTTTTTGTTGATAATTATTAGGCTTAAGATATTTTGATAAAACTAAAGCATAAATCAAATATAAATGTCAAACAAGCTAAAGACACATTTTTTAGTAGAATCCTTATCTGCTAACTTCATTGAATCAACATCAAAAATCATCCCAAATCTTAAACAGGAATTGACTAAATCTCAACTAAAAGATACACAGTCCGCTTTGGTATATAGGTCAATAGAAGAAAAGCTTATAAAAAGTGCGAAAATCAATCAGAAACTTTTATTAAGTTTTTTAAACAAATATACCAGAAGTCTAAATGAAGAAAATACTACAACTAATGAGTATACTGACTTTGACCTTACAAATAATTTCTTAACCGCTCTAGACTCAGCAATCAACAGTGAAAAATCTTTAATTATTATAAAAAAAGAAGTCAAAGTATTAGAAGAAGCGGTCAAAAGCATGAAAAAACTCAAAGAAGATTTAGTTAAAAACAATTTTGATAATGAAATACAAGACCTTACTAATATGATGAAAAATCTTAGTTGTATAATAATAAACACTTAAATGGCTGCGAGAAACCGACTTGAAAAAGAATACATTTCCATAATCAAAGAACCAATTCCTTTAGCTATAGCAGTTCCTGATCCTAATGATTGGCTGATTTGGCACTTTGTCATTTATGGATTGTCGGGAGTCTACAGTGGAGGTTATTATTATGGCAAACTTAAATTCCCTTACAGTTATCCATTAAGTCCTCCATCAATGGAGTTAATTACCCCAAATGGGAGATTCATTCCTAATGCTACAATCTGCACAACAATGTCAAATTATCATCCTGAGGAATGGAGCCCAGCTTGGACAACCAGAACTATTATCACAGCTTTGATAAGCTATATGCTATCTGAAGAAAGCTCTGTTGGAACTTTAAGAGCATCGTCTAATACTAGGAAAAAACTAGCAACTGAGAGTAAAAGTTTTAATTTATCAAATGATGAATTTCTTAGAGTGTTTTCTGACTATATTCCCCAGCTTTTCCCTGAAGAAAATTTATCTGCGTTAGAGAATCAGACTTGGTATTATAAAATGAACCCACTTAAAAAAATCATATCATATGAGATCTTAGGTATTTCTGCTGTATTACTAATAGCTATCATATACATAGCAAAAAATAAATAAATATGATTAAATTCATAATTATGTATTAGTAGCCTAATAAGATTAATCTCAGATGGCAATATAAAACTAAAAGAAATAACCAAAAGTATAAATTATATACAAATAGCATAAACTAATTCAAATAAATCTTGAATAATTTTAAGTTGATTTTACTTACACATCAAAATAAAAGTATCAAAGATCATAATTATTAAGGATTTTATTATTAATTTATAGAGATAGCAAAGATTCTTAATAGGAGGAATATATGATATATAATAGTTCATTTGATCATTGTTGTTCTCTCATATCTATCTTTTGAGACTATTTATATAAGAAATAAAATATAAGATATTTAAACTTGTTTGCAAACTTATAATATTCCTAAAAGTTATTTAATCCAATTCAGAATAAATATAATTTAATTAGCCTTATATAGTAACAATAATCAGATTTGTTTATAAAAAATTATCTAAATAATCTTCGGTAATATTATCTTTTCCATATACTAAATACTCTTCTTGGCATAAGTAAAATTTAAAAAAAAATATCAAGTCAGATTTTTAAAAGATTTCCCGATTAATCAACTTTATTTTTAGAGATTCTATAAACGATCGCAAATTCACTTAGTCGGTTTATAATAAATAATTAATAAAATAAGATACTTGCTTTATTATCAACATTTTTATATGCTTATTTCATACACATCATAAGTACTATTTTGTATTAGCATATTTATACAAGATGAATATCTATAAATTAATATGAAGTGTTCAGTTCAAGGTTGCAATGCAGATATTGCATTTAAATGTAAATGCTCACAATTTGGAGTACATTTATGTGCCAGTCACCTAGGAATTCATATTTTAGCTCCTTCATCTATACCTCATTAGTACTCTAAATGTGTAAAAATAGTTGATGAAGGAAAAAAAAAATAGTTATTGCAGGTTTACAAAATATTATCTCTCAAGCTGAAGCATTGGAAAATCGTACTATACTTAAAGCTACAAATACTATTAAAATTATTCAGAACTGTCTATCAAGATTTATAAAGGAATTAAGGGAACTTAAAGAAAATATTGTAATAGAAATTTTTAATATTAAAAGTGCATCGACTATTTTAGAAACAAATTTAGATTACTTAAAAAAGTTAATAGCAGATACAGAGAGCGATGTAGATAAAGAATGTTCTAACTGGACTCTTGAAAAGATAATAGATTTTTGCCCTCAATTTATTCCAAAAAAAGTGTCAGGGAGTTTATTTAAATAATGAAAAGCCTATTTTTGATGAGTTAAAAGCGATAAATGGCTTTGTTAATTTAGTATATAAATATTCAAGCTATAATGAATTTGAAAATTATCCAGAATTTAATTATATTATTTCGAGGGTAAATGAAGGAAATTTTATAAAGAGCTTGAGCATCGACAATAATCTTATAACCATAAAAGATTTTCGTTTCGAAGTTAGAATCAGATTTCCATTAACTTGCTCACTCTTAGGAGGTCTTTTATTTGTTGGTGCAGGAGAACTAATATACCCTGAATTTTCTAAAATTTATTACATATTGAACGCTGAAACAAGTGAAATAATTGATAAAACAGAGGACATCGAAAGAGATTATGATTCTGAATGTGTTTTTTACCAATCAGAAATATATATTTTTGGAGGTAATATTAGGGCAATAATACCATTCGTTGAATCGAGCAAATATAATATAAGGAAAAAGCAATGAACTAAACTTCAAGATTTACCTCAGCCATCAGCAATTGCATGCCCAATTATAAGAGAAGACAGTGTTTTATTAATTGGATATATTTAAACAGTGCTATTGGTTATTCACCCAAATATAACTCATATACAAAAATGTCTTATACTTTTGAAGAAAATTCTAATAGATCTTTGCTACAATATAATGAAGTATTTAATTAAATAATTTTAATTTCCTAAACGTTTAAATACATAAATATGGAAACCTCTAAAAGAGGCCTCCATTAGAGAGACTACACAAAGCCGAAATTTTTGTGGTTATCTCTTTCCAAAATTTTCCACCTCTGGCAATTAGTGTAAGAGCTGATGCTCAGGTGACTTGACTCACTCTAAACACTAGATCAGCATAGCAGGCAAGAAAAAAATTCGCAAAAGGTTAAGTG
>MPUH01001192.1:0-21441 GCA_001970955.1 Stentor coeruleus
TCTCAGCAGTGTAACTTTCAATATTTCATATCCAATAAACAACATACCTAGATTTGATATAAAATTAAAAGATCTGAAGCCGTGCATAAAAAAAGTTAATTTAATAGTAAACCAATATATGGATGAAAATTTTGGCATAATGTTTATGAGACAAGCCATAGAAATAAGTATAAATTGCCTTAATTCTAACTTCAATATCTTAAAATCAATTATTAGAAAATGCCCAAATTTAAGAATTTTTAATTACGAATGTAATTTTCTGGCATTCTATGATCGTTTAGCAAATCCTTCTTTTAGAAACATCACAGAACTTGATTTGTCTTTCAAAATTTATAATTGTGACTGCTTTGATTGGAATGCTTCACAGATTTTGCAGAATATTATTGAAGGCCAAGTTTTAAAGTCATTTTAAGGTAACAGTGAATTTTTAAGATTAACTAATGAGTTTATTGCTATTATGGAAGAGGTTCAAAACTTGAAAACTATAAAATTTAAAGAATCTACTATGAGTGGGTCTACAATAAAACTGATAACAAACTTTTTAAATACTGCTGCACAAAGTACCTTACCTATAAAAAGTTATTTTAAAAATTCTATAAGAAACACAGAATACAAACAATTTGTTGATGCTGTAGATAATTTATTAAAAAACTGCTAAACATTAAAGCATCTTAGGCTTACTTCTTTAATCGCCTTTCATATAATGATATTAAAAAAATTGCTTCTATAATAGTTGAAAGCATTAAATCTGGTCGGCTTGAATCATTTAATAAACTTGATATGAAAAGCTTAGCAGAAAATAAGATAAAAACATTTTATATCAAATATAGCATATAAGTTGATAATAAAAAATCTGATTTTTTATACTTTCTGATATTATTAGAGTTTATACCTAAATCCAATTCCTTAGAAAAAAATTTCTTATACAAACATCAAATAACTGAAATTAACCTAAACAAAGAAATTGATAATATGAAACAACAAGGTTTGTTTATATTTAATCAATCTAATCTTTACTATCTTATTATCTTCATAATAGCTTTAAAATTAGATTATTTAACCTCCTTGCTATTAAACTCCAAAACTGATGTCTATAATGACTTATTAAAAAAAAAATTATATCATCTTTAAATCTTAACCATCTAAAACTCATTCTACAAGGGGATAAAAACTCTAAAAACATTTTCTCAATTGTAAAAAAAATCCTCTCATATTTTCTAAAATGAAAACTCTAAAAATCGATTTGAAAAATGAAATCCTAACTTGGAGAACTTTTTCTAAATTTTTATATCAGAAATTTTATCTTCAATTTGTTTAAGAAATTTTAAAGTTTGTATATCAGAAAGATTACAATACGATAAATCTTTTGCTTGTTTACAAAAATTAGAAATTGTTAATGCTTCATTTTCTCAGTATTCATTTGAATTTATAGTATCTTTAATAAAATGTTCTGAAAATTTAGAAATTATAAAACTTGAAAAATGTTGCGTTTATTATAAAAAAAGTACTACGTTAGAAGTTATACAAGAAATTAATATTAAAAACTCTGAGGCAATTGTTGATAGTTTAGTCTTGAAGATAAATTTGAAAAAAGTTTTTATACAGATCAATAAAAATTTTGGTAGAGAGAGGAAAGATGGATTTAAAAATTATAGTGTAATTAAAAAGATAGTTGAGAATAATAAAGTGATGAAATCATTCAAATTAATTTTGCCTTTCAATGATAGCAAGTCACTAGAGTTTGATAATTAGTTAAGTTTTTAGGAATTAAGTTTTATTAAAATTTAACATGAAATATATAAGCATTTTAGTTCTAGCTCTTAAGTCAAAGATTTTTTATATGTGTGTCAAAAGAAGATCATCTAATTTCAAGGGTATTCAACTTAAGAACTTTGCCTTTTTTACTACTTAAAGTTAGTTATTCTATATTATTAATTGGCGGGAAGTAAAAGAGTTATGTAATAAGAAAAAACTGAAGTTTTTATGCTATAAGAAAAAGAGAAACACAAATATTTTATTATTGATAAAATTGATTTTTAAATATTTTTAATAATTTCCATTATATTGTTTTAGTAATTTGTGTATAAAATCATCATTTACTTGGATAATTCTTTCTCTATAATACTATCTTCAGAAATTGTATTTATAAAAAAAAGTTAAAGCAACCCCAAAATAGCAAATAAACCTTCCTCAAATAAAAAAAAAGTATAAAAGCTGCAAAGTACATCTTAACAAAATTAAGATATTTTTCTATGAAAGATACGAATTTATGAACTTTTCTTGATTGCTTAAACTTTCTAAATAAGCAAAAGGGTTATCTTTAACTAAGGAAAATCTTTAATTGGTTATAACAATTATGGAGCTTCAAGATTATACTGACAAAATAAAGCTCAAAAAATACTTTCTAACAAAAATTAGGTAATTTGCTGGATGAATATATGAAAACATGGCAAAGATTATTTAATCAACTCTTGGATATTTATATTTAAATGAAATGAATGAATTTGAGTTTTCCTTGTGCTAAAATCTTAAAGCGCAAAATATGATATTTAGTAGGATTGAAATATGAAATATCATAATTTTATTAGCTGATGTTTTTTATTTTGTGGATATGATAATAATTTTAGGCTAAGGTTATAGTTTTGATTTTCAATATGGTTTTAGATTTTTTTGTTTTGAATTTAAAACTTAATTATTGTGGAAGGACTGCTAAAGTATATATCATAAAATGTAATAAATCATATAATGGGATCGAATTGTTCATGCTTACGAAGTCAGACAACAGAAGAAAGGTGTGACGAAATGCCTTTTGATATGAATATGAATCAAAAATTGCTATTATTTAAAGACAATGATGACATACTAGGGTATAACCCTAAGGTAAACAACTCTGATATTATAAAACTCCAAAGTGTTTTAAGAGGCTACATAGCAAGAAAGCATTGCCAAAACATAAACCACTCAACAATTCCTTTAATCAAAAACCAAAACCAAAACCCATCTACAGAGAATTTCCGAACTTCCCTTCAAGAAATTTCTCAAAACCAAGTTCCAGATTACTCTACTCCTTTAAGTAGAAATGCTGAAAAGCACTTAGGTAAATTCGATTATCCAATTTTATCATCAGCCGGTCTAGTAAAAAAAGGTTATATCGAGCTAGAAAATGGGGTTATTTACTTAGGAGAATGGAATAATAAT
Source organism: Stentor coeruleus (assembly GCA_001970955.1). Lineage (NCBI taxonomy): Eukaryota > Ciliophora > Heterotrichea > Heterotrichida > Stentoridae > Stentor > Stentor coeruleus. Next base: position 3,199 of record MPUH01001192.1, read on the forward strand.
TTACAAAGAGAAGGAAGAGGAATCCAATATTGGCCTGATGGAAGTAAATATGAAGGAATATGGGGAAATGATAAAGCTAATGGAAAAGGAAGACTTATTCATGCAGATGGAGATGTTTATGAAGGTAATTGGAAAGATGATAAAGCTGAAGGATATGGGATTTATATGCATTCTAATGGAGCGAGGTATCTTGGTGATTGGGCTGAGGATAAGCAACATGGTTATGGAACTGAGTCTTGGCCTGATGGATCAAGATATGAAGGGCAATATAAGAATGGGAGTAAGGAAGGAAAAGGAAAATTTATTTGGAGTGATGGAAGTAGATTTGAAGGTGATTTTCATTTCAATAACATACATGGTTATGGGGTTTATGAATGGAATGATGGAAGAAAATATGCTGGGGATTGGAAAAATAATAAAATGGACGGCAGAGGTGAGTTTACTTGGAGTGATGGGAGGAAATATATTGGAGAGTATTTAAATGATAAAAAACACGGATTTGGGGTTTTTGAATGGCCTGATGGGAGAAAATATGAAGGTGAATGGGCCAATGGAAAACAGCATGGCAAAGGATTTTACTATACAACAGTTAATGGAAAAGTTGAAGGAGAATGGAAAGATGGCAAGAGGATTAAAATAAACTTTAGCTAATGTTATTATGGTAACGGGAAAATTTATACATTTTATTATACAAATCAAGAAATTTAATATATTTTGCATGGTATTTGATAAAAGTATTAAAATCTATAATATTTGATTAGATTAATAAACAGCAGCAAGCTTCACGTATAACTTCATCTGGGCGCTTTTTCCTTTGCTGTATCGGGACCATTGTACTCCCTTCAATCAACCCATTAGTTTCTATAGTACTTCTAAATGAATACTTAACTTTGCGAAAGCAGATTTTACAAACTAGATTCCTAACCATCTGTAAAGGGACCTGCTTCTCAATAACATCTTTTAACTCATTTAATTCCTGTTGCAACATAGTCTTCTCATTTTCCAAATTACGCAAATTGAATTTTGTTGCTTCCAACTCGCCTTTTGCCTTAATAAGCCTATCCTCAACAGTTTTCTCTAATTGCCTAATCTCATCAACAGATCTTCCTAAACTCTTTGAACTCTCCTCAACTCTTTCATTCCTATCTTTTTCCTGTTTAATTTTCTCATTATAATTTTTCACTGTCTGTTCAAACTTTACTGAATTGTTTTTCAATGTTGTTTCAAGTTGTTTGAATTTTGTGTTCTGTTGAGATATATTATTGATTTTTATTTCCCTTTCTTTTTTATTGATTGCCAAGTCACGAATCAGTTTTTCTAATGTGTCTTTGTTTTCAAAATGATAGGTATTTTTCAGGTTTTCTTTATGGCAAAAATTACAGACTCTCGAATTATCAGGGACATTGCTTCCTCCTGAATCATCAGCACAAACTGGTAGCTGGCATTCTATGCATTCTTTTTTCTTGAACATAAGGGAAAATTGCTGCTTGCAGATATGGCAAATATTCGACTTTGAAGAGCTTTTGTCGATTTTCCTTGATGGCGATGCACTTCTATAACTATTTTCACTGTTATTCATACCTCTAAGAATTTAATTATTATATAAAACTCTATTTTCCTATATCTTATATATAAAATTTCCACATCTTATCTATAAAATCTCATTTTTCTATACAAATTTTTCTTTTTCATATATTCTTACACAATATTCCTTTTATATTCCTTTATATAATTCCTTTATTTTCCTTTATATTTTTCATTTATCCTCTTTATTTTTTCTTAATTTTTAAAAATCCCTTAATAATAGATGTTTATAACTTATATACTAATATATATTTCTATTATCTATTAGACCTTACTGGGACAAATGTTTTAGCAGGTGTCCGAGAAAGTCTACTTATCATTTCACGTCTTGGGGCCATTGTATAAGCTGGTGCTGTTTCTTTAGGTTTAATATTAACTTGATATGCTCCTGGTCCCTATATATTTTTTACAGGTGTATTATTTCTTTCTTTTGAAGATCTTTTACCTTGCATTGTATAAAAAGGCCCATCTGGTTTCACATCAATTTTATAAAACCCAGCTGAAGAGTCGGGTTTGAATTTAGGAACTCTTTTAGAAGTTGGGAATTTTACTGCGTGATTACAATTTTTCAAAGTTACATCATAAGCTCCTGGACCTGGGATTTCGCTTGCACCTTTAGCAAAGTTACTTCTTTGGCTTTGGCCTTGGGTAAAACTGAAGCAACTTTGTGACCTATTCGGATTATAAGCTCCAGGTCCAGGCACAGGATTAACTTTAAAATCCCTTGGTTTACCTCTGAGCATGGGTGACTGTGTTTTAAACTCCGGCAGTTCATACTGTCCCGGTCCGGGAACATTATCCACTTTCCTCGGACTATATCTTTTCCCCATAAAAATATTAGGCCCATTCACCGGCTTATCAAAAATATACTCCCCAGGCCCAGGAGTATCTAACATTTTAGTCTCCCTCGAGCTTTTTCCTTGTGAAAACCCTTGAGAACCTTTTGGTTCTTGTGGAGTATAACGTCCAGGTCCAGGTACTCCATTATCATAATTCTCTTTTGCTTTGCCAACAACTAAAGCTCCTCTATGATCAAAACTAGATGGAAAATTGCTAAAATCTCTAATATCACAAGTATCATCTTTTTTATCATATTTTCCTCCCATTGTATAACTTGGTCCAGTATTTTTATCTTGAGTATTATATTGCCCAGGTCCAGGGTTTACTGATACACTTTTGCTTCTAAGAGGAAATCCAAGTGAAAAAGCTGGAGAAGAGTTACTTGGACGTAAATTATAAGCACCAGGTCCTGGTGTTGAAAATTCTTTAGAAGGTCTAGTTTTACCTTGTATTGTAAATCTTCCTGGGCTTGAATTTGCTGATACGTTATAAGCACCAGGACCTGGACCATTAAAAGGTGAAGGGTCTCTAGGCCTTTTACCAATAGAGTAACTTGGGCTAGATATTTGATATATAGGGTTTATAAGCTGAACATTAGCTGTTATTGGAACTGGGTTTTTAAGCTTTTCACTTTTCATTTGAGGGAATTTCAAATCTTTTTCTTGTTGGATTTCATATGAACCTGGGCCTGGGGTTTTTAACCCATTCTGATCTTTATATTTACCTTTTAATGTTATGCTTTTATTGTATAAGGTACTTGGGATCTCATATTGTCCTGGGCCTGGAGAATCGGATAAACGTGATTGATTTGGCTTACCCAAGTCATTTAAAGGGACTGATTTTGAACGAATACTTCCATTAACATTAAAAAGCTCTTTGTATTTTTCTGGGGTTAATGTTGAATAGTATAGTTTATGGTCGCCGGTTGGGGTTTGAAATCTTTCTGCTTGGGGAAAAGAATAACTTGGTCCGCCAGGAATTTTAGATGGCAAGTCGTAAACACCTGGGCCAACTGAATTGTCTTGGATTATACTGGGCATTAGGTCTATGTGACCTTGTTCTTTGCCTTGATTAGCTTCGCTTTTTTGTTGAATATCCATTTAACGATTTATCTGAGTATTAAATTCAAAATGGTTTGATAAGAATTTTTAAGGGTTTGAGATTTTGATAAGTCCTTTGATAGAAAATGAGAGGAATCAAGCAGTGGTTTGATATTTGAGAATTTTGTGGTTTTTGATGAGATATTAGAAGAATTGCTTTTGACTGGATTAGATGATAAGTGATTAGGGAGGATAAGAAAAGGTAGTTATAGACTTGGGTTAGGAGAAGTTTATTATGAGATTTGTGTAAGATTGATATGTAGAGAGTGGGTGTTAAGGAAGTTAATTTAATTTTATGATTTTGGTTTTTTTTAAAGTGTGGGGATGTATTAAGAAATTTTATAAGTATGATAGTTTTTTGGATTTTATGATTAACTAGAAATATTATTATGTTCTTAATGCTATTATGAAATTTTCATGTCAGGTAATTACTAGCTGAAGAATAATACTTCAAAGATATTAACTAATAAAAAGTACTTTAAGATACCAAACATACAAATTTCTCAGTTTAAATACAAAGAAAAATCACATAAAACCCAAAAAAGAATATAATAAAAATATCCCAAACAAAAATTTTAAATCTTCAACATAAAATAATATCAATCCTATTTTAAACTTGTTAAAAATGCATTAATCATTTACTGTATTCCTACATAATAAACATATACAAAAATAAATTTCCCTAATTCCTTCATCTCTAAACCCTCACAATTTATTTCCTATAATAATAAAAAACTACATATCCATTTAATCAACTTTTGTTCTCAAGAATCATACCCTAACCAAGCTTAATAACTAAATCCTTACAAACCTTCTAAATCATCAGAATCTGAATCAAAACCTTTTCTCCTAACAATCTTCAAGCTTTTCTGACTAGTTTCTGCCTTTTCTAGCATAGATATCAACTGATCTTCAGATACTTTTCCAGGAAGTTGTCTATTCATAGCTAGAGTAAGTAAGGTCTTTTCAACTTCTCTCGCTTTTTCCTCTTTAACTAAGGCAACTCTTCCTAATCTTTCTTTAGCTTGAGGGGTAAGTATTTGAGTTAAAAGCATTTCTCTTTGTTCTTCTGCAGCTTTGGCATTCTCTTCTTGCATCCTTTTTATCTCTGGATTTGTAAATTGTTCCATTTTATAAGAGTTTATGCTTATAGTATATATGGAAATATGGATAAAGATAGATTTTAGTATTTGATTATAGGAGAAAAACATATAAAAAGGTGGATTATTATAAGAATGTTGGATAATTATTATTGAATTCAAAGCTAATATAAAATTTTCATAGGTGTTAATAAAATTCCAAAAATCGCATAAAATATTATCTGAGCATAATCCATTCAATTCTAAATATATATTCTTATGTAAAACACTTTATAATAATAGTTTAATTTACTATAAATCAAACTTTTTAATACCCTTTTATCTTTATAATAAACCCTCGACCTTTATTTTCACCCTTTTCAAGCTAAATCTTTTCTAATCTCTAAACTTGCAGTTCAACCTTCAGAGTTCAATTATTTATATGTTTTATTTTGCAATACATCAACCAAATAATTTTTCTATTAAAAAATTTCTGTATAAATATTAACAAAAAAAATCCTTTTTTTTTGGATTTTTATTACTGCAACTCAATGTATTTCTAAATGCTATCCGATCTTAGGAAAAATAATCATTTTTCCATCGTATTTTTTGATAAGATTTTTTTTTCATTTTTCATTTTTTACATAATTCCACTGAGGCTCTAGAAATAATGGCTAAGAAGTTCATATGTATTCCCTGAGAAAATAGTCAAATTAATAAAATATTTGATTATGTGAATATTGATCTTTAGGTTTATAGAATTTATAACTAATTTAGAAAATTAACTTCTGAATTTATAGTAACTTAACAAGTAGCAACTAATAATATAATATTAATTTCAAGCTTATGGGATGCTCAGTACCTACACAAAGAAGAAACATCTCCCTTCTTGCAAATACATCTCTTTTCACATATCCTAGATTGATAACATTAGACTTAAAAGCATTTAACAAAGATTCTGAGACATGTACATTTGAAGTAACAAATCCAACAGTATGTGTTTCAAAAGAAATTGATATCAACAATACATTTTATCAGTTATCATATTGCATACTTCCTGGTCTTGACCCACATTCCGATATTATAAAAGTGTGTCAAGATGCTTGTATTTATATACACGACGATAACTCACTTCTATTATCACTATTTGATGGGCATGGAAAAAACGGAGAGATTGTTGTAGATTTTTGTTCAAAAGAGATCAGTTGTTTGTTTACTACACTAAAAGAAAAGCATTTTGTAAAATATATTCAGGGAAATCCATTAGTATTACTTCAAGAACTTGCTAGTAAATGTGAAGATAATTTAAGCGAAAGTCAAATAGATATAAGCTCATCAGGTTGGTAATAGTCTAAACAGCACAGCGGTTTTTTTGTATTTCACTAAGGGGAATATATACATGGCCAGCATCGGGGATTCACGAGCTGTTCTTGGTTCTGAAATAATGCCTCAAGTACTACCTGTTAAAGACCCAGACACAAACCATACTGATATTCTTAATGAGATTAAAGAAACTAGAAAACTTCCTTGTGCTCTTTATGCTATACAATTGACAAAAGACCAAAAACCAGATCATCCTGAAGAACTTGCCAGGATTATTGAAAAAGGAGGAAGAGTTCAACAGTTAGTTGATGATAATGGACTTAAAATTGGCCCATATAGAGTTTTTGATATGAAAGGAAACTATCCTGGATTAGCTATGAGTAGATCTTTTGGGGATATGATTGGTAAGAAAGTAGGCATTATTAGTACTCCTATTTTTACAAAGCATAAGTTTAATAAAGAAAAAGACTCGTTTGTTGTCCTTGCTTCTGATGGAGTTTGGGATGTTATGGACAATCAAGAGGTTGTGAATTTTGTTGAGAGTTTTAGGCTGAAGTGTAGGAAAAATGTTGAGTTTGCACCTCCATCTGGAACCCTTATAAACCCAGATAGTGTTAGTATATCTCAACTTTTATGTGAAGAAGCTCGTATACGATGGTGTACAGTAGTAGAAGGTGAAAATGTAATGATCGACGATATTTCATGTATTATCCTTGAGTTCAATCAAAAAAAGTCAGCATTAAACAAAGATATAAAATACATTCCTACTATCAATTCAAGGTACGAACAAATAAGTGATGCAAGGAGGGCAACGTCAATACATGAGATTTCAACACGTGATCCTCGCCGAGGCAGTTTTTGTGATCCAAAGTGATTTCTTTAGTTTAATTATATGAGCTTTTTACAGGCAAATTTGTAGTTAAAATATTTTTCTTATGATTTTTGTGTAATAATTATTGGAAGTTATATAGGGCATACGCTGAAAAAGATTTTTATTTTTGTTGTGTTGCCTTGATGGATATATTAATACAATAAACAGTATTCTCGAATATTCAAATAATCTTTAGAGTGGTGATTCAAGCTGTAATCTAAAGCTTGAACTCTTCTCCTGTATAAACTAAAACAGCTGCAGCGCTAAAAGCTATGAAAAAGGTATTATTTTTATCTACAATTAACTGATCGCAAAAGTACTACCATATCTCTAGAAAAATACGGAAACTGCAGTCTCAGCAAGTAAAGATACAAAAAAAAAATAATAATCTAAATACTAAAAGTCAACACAGGATTCAATACAATAAAACTCTTCCAATTATCTAAGCTTATAGTCTTAGGGTCAGAAATCGAATTTAAAGACTTAAATGTAATAAAAACTTTAAAGAAAGTATTTATATAACCCCAATCTATACCTTAAAGGTTCATAGTGTTAATAAATTTATAAAAGAGTCTAATGATAGGTATATAAAACTCTGAGATATTAGGACTTCAAAATTTATGTCTAATTTTGAATCTTATTATAATCGAGTAAATGTATTTTATATGTCAAATAGGTCTCTGAAGACAAAAGGTTTAAGAAGGTGGATTTAAGGTCAAATTCAATAGTTTAATCTAAAAAAAGTGAAAAAAAAAAATATTGTTATTCTTAGAACTTTTGTAGTTACAGCTAGGGAAATACTTATTGTTTGGAATATTGAATGACAATAAATTATTAATAAACATAACAGCTCAGCAAAAAATATTTTTTATTCGCATGAAAAGAAGTTACTTTTCTAGTAGGATTTGATAGGAGGATATCTAAATTATCATTTAACCCAATAACAAGATAATTATACATTAATTAAGATTAAAATACATGAAAATTTTGAAGGATATGATAAAATTTTAGGTTAAGATAAATAAAGTGGAAAATATTTTTATGTGGTTTGGGTATTTATATGATCTTTTATAGGTTTTGAGGAGACTTGATTTGAGTTTTTATAGTGATTCATTATAAAAAATTTATATTTCTAAGCATTTTATAACACTTATAATATGATTTTGTGTATGCTCTTATTATGAAAATTTGGAGGGATGAGAGAAATTTTGCTATGAAAATAAAATTCAAAAACTTTTTATAAAATATGTCCAGAGTGTGCATAGATGGTAATTTTATATAATATGGTATTGAACTAAAATAAATTTTTTAAAGTATGGAGCATAATCTAAATTTTATAATTATATAGAATTATATTAAAAATTATCTGCTGAGATAGTTTTATATATTATTTATAAATCAATTCCTGAACATAGGATTAGTCTAATAAACTCAACACCCTGAAGATAGTCAATATATTTCATAGCTAAATTTCTCTAAAAATATAATTTTAATCATCCCTAACTATTTCTCATTTGTTTTTGAATTTTCTAGCTTTTGGTAGAATAAACATAAATTGTTTAATTCATCAAAATCACTAATTTTCTTATCATTAATAAACTGCTTTATTTTATTTCTAACAAAAGCACATTTCCTATAAACTAAACCCCAAAAACTAGCTTTATACAAAATTTTATAATTTGCCATAGAACTTGGTCTTAGTAAATTCTCATTAGAATTATAAAAATTCTTAAAAAAAAGTATTTTTCCAAAGTCTATCCACAACAAAATACAAAAATGCTTATTAAACTTTCTATATGCCTTTTTATAAAAAAAGACAGCATAGAATATTTTATATAAAAAATCTTTGCAAAAAAAATTAAACGCTTAAAATCTTCACAAACGTGTAGTTAAGATAAAATTAGCTTAGTTTATTGTCTTTTTATGCTAATGATAGCAAAATGCGCTTTTTATATAAAGGGTTCATGTGCAATGATAATATTGGAGCATTTTTTATCTTTCTTTCATTTACACTGTGTCGTTCTCGGCATGCAAAAATTCGCGTGCTTTCAGCTTTGTGGTATTCATTCATTTGATTTTCAGACGTTTTTTTATATTTTATTCCAGCACAGTTTCCCATTTATTATTGACCATGCTGATTTTTAATATTCGAAAAGCTTAGCATTATTATCAAAACTTCTAACTTTAGTTTTGAATACAAGGGTGTTAGGGTGTTAAGTTTAAGGTTGATTTTAAGACCTTAATAAGCTTTTTTACGATTTTGTGATAGTTTTTATATTTTTTTGATATAATTTTTTGTTTCTGATTAAGGGTTTTTTGCTTAGAGAAAATTTAGGAAAAAAGAAATTTGGGTTTTTTAAGTAGGTTTATGTAAGTAAAACGGATTTGGTATGAAGCTATCAAAATGGAAAAATACTACCCTTATCATTCAATAAAATCATCATTATCTCATACAATTTGCAATCATCCTAATCTTATAAAAAAAAAACATGAACCAAAAGTATAATCTTATCGCAAACTATTTTCTAATAATAAAACCATAATCCTTCTTATAAAAATCAATAATTTCAATCTAATCAACACCTAAATCCTATATTTTAATCTAAACCATATTAATACGCTTATCTCAAGCATATTATCACCTAATCTTAACCATAAAAACCCCTAACAACTAAAATCCTAATTTTCATAAAACCAATCTAATCTTACTTAATTTTAAACCTAATAAAAACTATATTCTAACTCTTAATAACTCATCAATCATATCAAATTGAAACTTCCACCGATAATCATAAATCATCGGTCTAATATCAAATCTCTTATCATCAGCAGAATAATTCTCAACATGCACTGCAGGGGTGACAACATTCATTTTATGTCTATTTCTTCCATGTAAAGTAAAAAACCTCTTAACTTTACCTGCAACTTCCTGAGAGTTTAAATTTTTCCATTGACATACAAGTTTTTTAAACATAAAAACAGGTCCTCTATGCTCAACACGTCTAAGTTTTCCCATTTCAGACATTTCTTTATAAGTCATCCCAAGATCTTCTTCATCTGTCTGATGTATTTTCCCATGTTCCAAAGGTTTCAATTCAGCTGTTGGTTGTGCTTGAGCTATTTCCCCAAGTGTTGTATATCCATAATGTTCACTAGCCCATAACATGAATTTTTTAAGATCAACTTTAGAAATTCCCCCAATAAGATTGACATCAGCACTAGAACAGTCATATTTTGTCATATAACCAGTTAGACCTTCTTCTAAATTCCCACTTGCTAGTATAAGTAAATGTCCAGGATTTTTGTTTGTAAATGGAATCAATTGGCCCATTAAATAACTCATTATCATTCTAGACCTTGCTTGTATATTCTGTAATGCCATATCTTCAGACCATGATCCTCCTTGCTCTTGAAACCTCGGCTTAGGACCTTTAGACATATTCAAAAATGTTTTTTCAAAAGATGCAATGATTTTATCCATCCTCACCTCATAATGTTTACTCCCAACATCTTCAGCAATTTTCCTAGCCAAAACCCTAGTCTGTTCACTACTATTTTCTGTTGCCATATACGCTGTATGCATAATTTCTGTCACAAGTTCTTTTCCAGTTTTTGGTATTTTCCCAATAATCCTCATCACATCATTTTCAGTAACCCTTTTATTATATTCATCCCCATCATTAATTTCTCTAATAACTTGTTTACACATAATCCCAACAATAGCTAAAGTTGATGCAGAATCAGCTCCTCCTGATAATGGTAAAAAAAGACCTTTAGCTCCTGATCTTCGTAAATAATCCCAAAGCCAACATGCTGGTCCATGTGAAAGTTCTTTTTCTTTAGTAAAAATATAAGGATGAGGTATATGTGTTACTTTTCTTATATTCATAGTTATTTGGAAATTTGATAGGTCGATTATACGGAAATCAAAATTAAAAAATGGGTTGTTTGAGAGATCTGGAACATGAGATGGGGTTCGGTATGGTTCGATTTTTTCTAGATCTACACAAGCTGATATTACATTTACATCTCTGATCATAAAATCGTGGGTTAAAGCTCTGAGTTCACCATTTTCTATTATCATAGAACCTGCATCGAAATAAAGACGTGTACCATCACAGCCATTCATGTTTGAGTACATGTAAACACCACCACTTTTTAATGTTATTGACTCGATTAAACTTTCCCTCTTCTCTTGTTTGCAAGGCTGGAAATGTGAACCTGAGGTGTTAAAAACTATATGCACACCTTGGGCAAATAAAGCAGTTGACGAAGGCAAAGGCGCCCATAGTTCTTCACAACATTCTGATCCAATAAGAACATCATCAACAGTCCGCATGATAAAATTTCCAAATGTCGCTGTTTTCTGGCCAGTAATATCAGTAATAAACTCAGGTAAAGCTACTTCCATACTTTTCGTCCCTATTTCCCAAGGTGTAAACCAACGAGATTCTCTATAATTCCCATCATCAGCCAATATAAGTTTAGGCTTAATGAAAATGATTTTCCCTGCTAAAGTACAAACACAACAATTGTAGTTTTTAGCATTTAGTATTATAGGCATTCCAAAAACACATAGCATATCATTATAAGGTTCAATAGAAGTGAATTTTAAAAGCTCGCCAAGAACTTCCCATGAATGAAGTATTGTATCAGTTTCAAAGAAATGGTCTTCACAACCATATCCTGGGATTTCAAGTTCTGGACCAATACGGAGTTTAGCTTTATGTATATCTTTACTTTGACGTAAGGACTCAATTATACGGTTTTTGTTACCTTCAAAGTCCATTGACCACTGGTTTAAAGTGGCGATTGCTAGGATTGTGCATTTCATTTTATAGGGAAAGTATGGTCTAGGAAGGTTTTGATTTTAGGTTTTTTTTTGGGGGAAATATGGAGATGGGTGATTTTATTTGCAGTAGGTTGGTGAAAGATATTGGAAACTTTGATGGAAGGAGAAGTTTTTAACAAGATAAAGATATGGTTTGGGTGTTTTTCTGTGTAGAAGGTTGAGTAGAAATATGATGTTGATATTTTTATGGTGTAAGGTAAAATAGGAGTTTATTGAGTTGCTATGAGAAAGAAAGTAAGGATTTATGGAGGTTGATCAGATTTTTTTAGTTGTTGGAAAGTTTTTTTTGAGGCTAAGATAATTAGAAGGAATAACAATTTTTATTGAGATTTTTGTTAAATTTCGATGGGGTGCTAAGTAGTTGTGAGAGAGAGGACTAGGTTAAAGATAAACTATTATAGTTAGGATTTTTTGATATGCTTAGAATTTGCTTGTACAATAAAATGTAATTACTTTATTGAATGTTAAAATAAAAAGATGTAAGATCTTTAGAGAATCATATTTCAAAGAGATGGCTTAGTCAAAATAATTTTAATAAAATTCTACATGCTGATACATTGTTTATATATAGCATAAAACTTTTATCGACGTCAACCATATTATTCCCAAAGATTAACAAATTAGTTTATCCTCAATAAAATCTTAATTTTAAAATACATTTTATCACAACTTTAAGCTTCAATCTATCACAATTACTTTAGTAATATAAAAGCATCCTAAGTACAACCAAATCTTAAATATATTAACTAATCTTCTTTCTCATAATATCAAAAAAACCCTAATATCTCAATTTCCTCTAGCACATTCCCAAACAGCCTTCAAATTTTTTTATAAAATCCTAAATCTAATATCAAAAATCCCTAACAATAATTAAAAATCTACCAACGATGATGAGGATGATGCTGATGTCCTTCTTTAAACTCAATAACTTCAGGAGGTCCTCCATAAGGGTTATTTATAACCTCAACAACTTCTTTTCTATGATGTCCTTCTTTAAATTCAAAAACCTCAGCACTAGGATAAGGATTAGGATTAGTATAAATATCAACTTCAGGTCTATGATGCCTTCCTTCTTTAATTTCTACAACTTCAGTTCTTCCTCCATATCCAGGGTTTGCATAAATATCAACTTCAGGTCTATGATGTCTTCCTTCTTTAATTTCTACAACTTCAGTTCGTCCTCCATATCCAGGGTTTGTATAAATATCAACTTCAGGTCTATGATGTCTTCCTTCGTTAATTTCTACAACTTCAGTTCGTCCTCCATAATACCCGGGGTTTGCATAAATATCAATCTGTTCTTTATGATGTCGACCTTCTCTGACTTCAATAACTTCAGCAGGTCCACGATTACCTGATGCATAAATATCAATTTCAGTTCTGTGATGAGGAGAATTATGGGTGTGATGACCTTCTCTTATTTCTATAACACCTCCAGGTTGGGGATATCCTTGAGGAGGATAACCTTGTGGAGAATATTGTTGAGGTGGATAGCCTTGAGGCGGATATCCTTGAGGTGGGTAGCCTTGGGGTGGATAACCTTGCTGTGGATATCCTTGAGGTGGATAACCTTGAGGTGGGTATCCTTGAGGTGGATAGTTTTGGTAGCCGTATGGATTCATTTTTTCACCTGTTTTTATTAGGGAAATTTAATAATTCTCCTAAAGTGTTTAAAAATTTAAGAGGGGAAGAAATGAGATTTATGAAAATTATGTGGAATAATAGATTAATATAAGAGTAATGAATAATTTTCTATAGAGAATTAATAGAGAAATTGGATTTTTTGGTTTAGAAAATAAAAGGTGAAATTAGTAAATAATATTTATAGGTTTCTAAGATACTGTAAAAGTAAGACAGACCCCAAAAGAGTACACAAGTTTTTTTTCAGACTTGTCAAGAATTTTAGTTTTAATAAAATCATCTTTGGTTATTATAAATTAATTTGATTCTCTAGATTTTAGCAATGGTAGACTATATAAGAGCTATGAAAAGACATGAAATTTCTGAAGCAATAAAACTTTTTCATGAAGTTTTTTATGAAATTGTAGGAGTATTTGGATTTTTTTTGCTCTTATTAGTGGCAGTCTATAAAAAAATTTGTTTTCTGAATTTTATTGTAAAGACACTATGCTAATTAATTTTATAAAGAAAATACCAGACATAAAAATTATCTTAAAAAAGCTTGCTTGTGTAAAATGCATCAAAATTCTGAGATTTTTTATTTGGGAATAAAGTTTTTATGAAGAGTTTAGAGGAAAAATTCCTAAGTTTTGGGTGTAAAACTGATAATTGTTTATATCATGACCCGGCTGATAATTTGACTAACAAGAGAGTTTTCGAATGTGCATCAATTGCTTGGGAGAGAAAAGCTTAATGTAATTACTTAGAAGTTAAACTAAATAGAAATTATTAGGGTTTGTTTTTGATAGTTTGTGCTGCAAATAGATTTTAAATATAGTTTGGGAATTAGGAATTAGTTATTTTAGATGATATTTTTTAAGTTTTAATATTAATTTATAAAAATTTGGATTGGAAGATTATATGATGTTAGTTAGAAGAATTATATTTTAATATTAATTTATAAAAATTTGGATTGGAAGATTATATGATGTTAGTTAGAAGAATTATATGATTACCAACTAATATAATAGATCTAATTTAAGGGCTATAAAATATATTATTCTTATTAAATTCCTTTGAACTAAAAGTCCCTGCTAATACTTGAGAAGAAGATTCAAATACAGGCACATATTTTGGAGATCGAGTTGAGATATGTAATGTAGGTTTTAAAGGTGGGAGAATTTTGTGAGACCTGAATCGTTTCGTAGTTTCTATTCCAGTTTCATATATAATACCTATGTCTGTACCTTCTTTTTGTGACCTAGCAGAAAATATAAGATCTTTAGCTTTTAATTTTTTATGTGATCTTGGGCTTATACCATACATACTCTTAATTCCTGTGTCAGGTGCAAATTCTTTGATAAAGTTTATTGGAGATAGTCTATAAGGAGTACTTTTTGATGTATTGTTTGAAGTCTTTGATATAAGTCTTCCATTTCGATTCTGCTTCATTTTTATTTCCCTTAAATAAAGTAGAATAAGTTTGGGTATTTTAAATAGGATTGGAAAATAGTTTACATTGTATTTATGATTTTCTGATCTACTATATTGATTTTTATGGATTTTCAATATGAAAAATTATCTAAAAAAGATATGGGCAGTTAAGTTGAAAAATATAGTCTTATAGTCTTTATTTATATTATAATATTGTATTTGATATGAGTTTTTTTTTATTAATAATTGCATGCTGATATATTAAATAATGATAGTAAAGTTTTATATTTTATAAACGATATAGGCAGATCTGTTTTAGGAAAATATTTGAATTTTAAATATAATAATGATTATTTTTCATGTTAAGAAATCATATAACTATTAAGAAAGCTCATTTGAAGAAAATCAAAAATGCAAAAATTTCAATGATAGCAGGCCTAGCGATGAAAATATTTTCATTAGGATTATTTATGATAGAGCTTAAGCTGTTAGCAATGAAAGCTCTAATATTGTAACTTTGACTAGATTTCCTGTTTTTAACGAAGATGATACAAAAAGTCCTGATAATTATACTTGCAATACCCTAGGCTGATTGAAGAAGAATTAAAAATAATTTTCTCAAGAATCAGTCAAAAACTCAGAACCACATCTGAAACTACCCTTTGAAATTATTATAAAAGAAAATTATTTATATCCAGCAACTAGTGTTAGCCATACAAGTATCTCAAAAAATCGCAATCCACAAGAACATTTTAAAACTCTTAAAAATAATAAATTTACTTATTCAGACTCTATTGAAACTTCACTTCAACATTATGAAGTACACCCAAAAGACCATAAATCTAAAAATCATTCTTTTACTCATACCAGCACTAAATATTATTATTTTCAATACCATTACTAATATTTTTATAATAATCCTTATCTATTAAAAAAAAACTAGCCTTGAGAACTCATTGTCAAGCTTCTTCTAGGGCTTATATACGTACTTGACCTCTTCAAAGCTCTGCCAATAGGTGACATCTGCCTATATGCCTCAACAATTTTCTGCAAAGACCCTCTTTCCAAATCTTTTTCATTCATCATCTCATCTAATCTTTTATGTAATCTTGCACCTATCAACCCTGATTGTGCTTGCATAAATACTAAATCAGAAAAAAACCCAAGTTCTTTTAATACTGTATCCATAGCATTACGATCTTCTAAATATTTTTCCATGTATTTCTCATGTTTTTCTTTAAAATCTTTCTCATCTTTTTCTATCCATGCACGTGTTTCTTCTATAACTTTGTTTATCCCATTAACATATCCTGTTAAAGTATTATATTCGTTTTCTTTACCATTTTGTTTAGTTTTTAAAACATTTTGGCTTGCTTGATTATCTTTTATATCGATTTCCATTTTTTTACATAAACTTAGACCATCAGCGAAATTTGTATCTTTTTGTTTACACATAGCATCGAGATCAGCTGATAAGTTTTCTGATGCTGATGAAAAACTCATTTTTTGGGAATGCAGAGCAGCGTTACGAGCTTTAGCACTATCTTCGGCTAGTAGTTGGGCGGTTAAGACTGCTAGTTCACCTTCGAGTTGGATGTTTTGAACTGTAGCTTGGTCTAGGAGAGTAGTTTGGTTTTGCAGCTGGGCTAAGTATTGAAATTTCTCGTCGAGGAGTTTAGAACGCTCGTTGTCGAGCTTGGTGTCGCTAAAACCGGTTAACATTTTTTGCGAGTTGGCTAGGAGTAGCTCGCGCTCTTCTTCACGGTCGGCGATTTGTTTTCGAAGCTTTTGTATTCTTTTCTTCATCTTATCAATAGGCTGATCAAATTTAAACTGTTCATTCTCAACCCTCACTTCATCACATAAAAACTTAACATTCTTCACTTCTTCCTCACATTTTTTCAACTTAACCTCAGCCACTTTCAATTCATCCTCAACAGAAAATTTTTCTTTTTCAACCTTATTAATCAATTCATCCACTTTTGTATCCTCAATCTCCAGTTGTTCTTTAGTTTCAATCAAAGACTGTTTCAAATCTTTCATCGGGTCCTCAAATGTTTGTAAAAAAAACTGTATCGACTCATATTCTTCAACCTGTGCCCTAAGTACTTTAATCCTTTGACACAATCCAATTGCCGTATGTTTTAAAAGCAAAGGTTCCTTACATGACAGTTTTTCTAAATTCAATTTAAACCTGCTAGGTAACTCAATATCAACAGGAAAAGCAAAATCAATCAAAGTAGTTTTTTTCCTTAAAGGCGAACGATTTGACGCTTTATTCAAACTACCCGGCGAACTAATCCCATCTTCAATAAGCTCAGCATAATTCTGCCCAAGTCTTGACTTAACTCTCATAACCACAGTTTGAATTTCTTTTTCTCTTTCCTCAGCTGTATACAATTTCCGAATATACAAACATTTCCCTCTAACTTTCTGTGGTGAAGAGCTCAAATACCCAGGCCTTTGTTTAGCTGGACTACCTCGTCTTGGCATTCTTAAACTTCCAACTAATTTCACTTTGATTAAGCCTTCTAAGACAACCCCGCGATCTGGTTCAAGTTTAATCCACTTAGAAAAATCTCCTGTTAAAGTTTTATCACATAAACGGCCTAGAACTACAAAACCTACTGCTAGATGCTGGTCACCATCTTCTAAACGCNGTTTTATCACATAAACGGCCTAGAACTACAAAACCTACTGCTAGATGCTGGTCACCATCTTCTAAACGCATATCTAGAATTCCGTCTGGGGAAAAATTTGGTAAGCTTAAGGTCCCGGTTGTATTGTAGCGCAAACTGTTTGATGTGGTCCCTGAAGCGATTAAAAGTTTTAAACATCCAAGTTCTACTTGCTTTGGGATTTTTACTTCTGTGAACTTGACCTCCAGTTTGTATAGTTTAGATTCCATTAAGGTTATTACTAACGAATTTGAATTATTTGAAATCAATTCTTACCATTTTTTAATCGGGTTGTGGGAAATTTTGTTTTTGTATATTGATGTTTGCATATTTTTGGATGTTTGTTTTTGCTTTAAATGTTGCATATTGACTATAATTTTATGATTGCAATTTTTTGAGGATAGTTTTTCAGAATGTACAAATTAATTGTGTATGTGGGTAGTGATATATAGAAGAATCAAATTTTATGTATGTTATAAGATAGGTTTATGATGAATTATATAGTCCTAGATTCATAATTTTGGGTTTGGAAATAAGGGTTTTCTCTACAATCTGTAATATCAAGAATTGTTTTTTTTCAAAATTACAATCTGGAATAATCTATCAACTTTTTTACAAATTGCTAAGTAGTCACTTTAGATTTTTAATCGATCTGATAACATGATTTCATTATTACTTTATCATAATAATTTTAATGTTGAAAACCTAAGGAATATTTGATGGATTTATTTATGATGCTGTGATAGAAATAAATCGCTAATTTTTAAAGTTGAATAGTGAGCCCAGGCGAAATATACTATAAAAGAAGAAAATTAACAAGGGCTGTAAATAGTCAAGCCAAGAATCCCAGTTACTTTTTCTC
>MPUH01001193.1:0-21385 GCA_001970955.1 Stentor coeruleus
TAACACCCTAACACCCTAACACCCTAACACCCTAACACCCTAACACCCTAACACCCTCTTAACAATTCCCACATTTTAAAATATTTCTCAAATTTTCTCATTTTCCATACACACTAAATCTATTATCCAAAACACCTTCTAACCAAAAAAAGTCTTAATACAACATAATCCTAAAACCCTATTAACAGTAAATAACCTTATAAAGTTTTCTATAAAAACTCCTAAACTCATTTTTCGAAAAGTTTATTGGCGACTTAAACTCAATAGGAAGTTCATATAGCGGTATTGACGAATCCAAAAAATCATAATCAAAACTTTCCCCTTTATCAATGAGTTCAAACTTTATAAATCTTTCATCTTCTTTTGCAATAAAAACCATTCTCAAAGGATCATCACTATTTTCCCCTATCTCAAATCCACTGAATTTTTTAGCAAAATTCAAGTCAGCCTGTGCCAAATTCATCAATTCCCTAGTTTCATTTCTAATCTTAGATAAATATTTGTTATTACTCAATGCTTCAGAATATTCATCTTCAAGATCACTAATCCTTTTTTCTGCCCTATCTCTAAACTGAATTTTTTCCTGATAAAGTCTTACTTGCCGCATTCTTGCTTCTAATATTTTTTCTTTAATTCTTTCAAACTCTGATTCTTTATTATCAATTGCCGTTTTTAAAGGGAGTTTTTGACCTTCATTAATTCGTTTTTGTATAAAATCCACACAGTTAAGCAAAGGAACATTGTTGATATTTTTATTCAAAAATCCCGCCTGGCTTTTTTTTTCATTGAAAGAAGGGGTTGATGATTCATTATAAGTTTTTTCATCGTTGTTAGTATTTGTGCTTTGGGTATCAGGAAGATTTTTAGTGGTGTTTCCGAGAGAACTTTTTTTTGGTTTGAAATATGAGATATCAAGCATTTTATAGTAAAAAATATTAGTTTATTATAAAGAAACTCATTAAAACAATTATTATTTCTTATGGCAAAAACACTTGTCTTGGAGTCCTATTTCTTCTAGAATTCGGGGTTAATTCTCTGTGAGGATTGTTGAGTCTAGGGATTTTTTTCAATATTGCGCTTTTGGTTGGATAAGCAACAGTTGAAATTGTAGTTTTTTTCTTCATAGGCGAAGCTAATGGGGTCGTGTTTATGATATCAGGATAGTTTTCTATTTCCATATCTTCTGAGAACTTTTCACTATTAGCTTTGTACATTTTTCTTTCTTGACTTAATGACCTTTCACTTAAGTCTTCTTCAGGTTTTTTCTTACTTTGCCCATTGTAGATTTTTAAAAACTCGTCTATGAACATATACCCGCCACCAACTCTTATAACAGGAACACCGTTTTTAAGGCTTAAGGATATTTTTTTGTTAATGTAGATGTAAACTCCTTCGCTAACTTTTTGGAATGGGTTTTGCATACCAACTTCTCTCATATAATCCCTAAGAGCCTTGTCTATAGAATCTAATCTTTCATCTCTTATTGGGGTTTTACTCTGTAATACTTTATGCTCAACAATTTCACTAGCTTCACTTAGTTCCAGATCACTTTTACTTCCTCTCATTTTCTCCAGTAACTCTTTGTAATACACATTCTCCTCAGATAATTGCTTGTTCGCTTTTTTCAACTCTTCCTTATCCAATCTCAACTGATTTATCGCCACATTCGTTGTAGATACCATATTATTCACACCCTCATCTTCCATCTTAATTTTTTCTAATTCTTTAACCCTTCTTGCTAAATTCCTCAAATTTTGTAACAAGCTTTGATTTTCATTTTCCAAAGCTGCGATTGCATTAAAATTTGGCTTCAGTTCCTGCCATTTCAAATGAGCATTCGACAACACATTCTGTAAATCCTTCCTTTTCCCTTCACTATCTTTATAAAGATCCTTAAATTTCTCAATCTCATCAATCGATGCTGATAATTTTGCCCTAAGACACTGTATATCTATTTGAACTCTAAGATTTTCAGCTTGAAGTTTTGCATTTTCAGACTCAATTTTACTATTAAGTTCATGTGCACTTTTTATCTGTTTAACTAACTCATCTTCTTTTTTACAAGAATCATCAAGAGTTTTATCTATAAATTTCTTGCTTTCTTCTAATAAACCTCGAAGTTCTATAATTTCTTTACGGCTTAGGTCGAGCATTTGACTAAGTTGAGCAGTATAGATATCTTTTGGTTCAAAATCTTCATGTTTAGATTCGTTTGGGGAAAATACTCTTGGTGTACTTTCTATTGAGTACTCAGACATTTCTCGATGCTCTTGGACTGGGGAGAGGATTGAGATTTCGATGATTGAAAGATACACTCTTGGACCTGTGACGTTTTCAGGTAGTGAGATTAAGTCAGTATATGGACTAGTTACTGGAAACCATTGTGATGTAACTCTATGTAAAGTACTCATTGGGATTCGGAAGCCGCCTATAAGCTCATCATTACTTAAAATACCTAAGGCAAAACTCCCTTCACCATAGATTTCAAAAGTATCTGTATCATAAAGGTTCTGCTCCATCGAGTCCAAAGCTATCTTGAATTCAAAAGGCCCTAAGCCTAGTTCTTTGATTTCTGCGATACTGATTTCAAATTTGAATTTCATAATAAAGAAGCAAAAAATTATGAATTTTTCTAGTTACAAAAAGCACTTTAATCAAATATTATCTATAAAACTCTTATGTCTTATCAAATATAAAAATTAACTATATGTTGTTATAATCCAAAATTGTTCTTGAGGAGTCATCAAGAACTTCATATGAAGTCTTTTGAAAATTCCTATTTTTTATACTTTTTTCTTATTAATACACTTAAAATTATCGTTAGGAAAAATAATCTGGTTCATAAGTTTTTAGGGTGATTCAAGTAATTTTTAAGCATAATAGTTTTCATTTTATCTTTTATAAGTGAAGATATTTTCATGCTTTGTGTGAATGTATTTTTTTTTAATAAACTCAGCTTTTCTGAAGAGTTTTTTTATATATTTCGCATCGGAATTTGCTTTTGCTTTCTTCTTGGGTATTCTCGTTGAAGAATTTTCAGATTTTGTTGTTAATATTCGTTGTTCTATATGGTTGGTACCTCTTTATCGTATTTTGCCACAATAGCTTTTTAAGAAAACGGCTTTCAATTATTTTATCTAAGCTAGTTTGCTTTATGGCTAAAATGTTGTATATGATTCTTATATGAGCTGCTAAGAGCATCCTTTCGTCTTCATATTTTTCAAGGTAGTAATAGTAAGCATGAATGTAGATGCATAAACCATAAGTCATGCTAATATTCTTTTTCTTGTTCCCTGAGGAGAAAAAACATAGAAAAGCTTTGATTTTTCAATGGTTCTGACATAGACAGAGTTATAAAACCTTTGAAAATCTTGAAATAATTGAGTGAATCCTATCCATACCTACTTTTATGGGTTAGGGTTGACTTTGTTTTATGATGATCAGAAGAATAGCTTTAAGAACATAATTTTTTCTAGTCCTGGCCGAATTAGTTCATGATATGTCTTTATTCTATACTGAGTTATTTGGGTTATTATATAAGGGGAATATTTATAAGCTTTAATAGTCGGAAGGAAAAGCAAGTTTTTGAAAATAAATTAAAGGTAATAATTAGTTTAATAAAAATTATTTACCAAATCAAAAGCCTAAGCAAATGTGTTTATATAGTATAAAATAATTTAGTCTAATAAAATGTATGTAATATGTAAAAAATATACTGATATTAAACGAATATGAAGTTTAAAGTAGATGATAATTAAGGTGGTATGGTTTTAAACCTTGTCCAATCGAGGTTTTTTGTCTTACAATCTTTTTATTTAGGTAGATTCGGTATATTAAACCACTTGTTGTCGCTGATTATGTGATTCTTTACTTGGCTAAGGAGGTCTTTGCTATTTCTTTAGCGTCAAATGATGGAAGCAAGTCTTGTGTTTACCTTATTTTTCTTGAAGAATCCAGCTTGCTTTAGGCATGTTTTGAAGTTCTTATGATATTCATAGCAAACTGGGCATTTAGTTCTAGATGTGTTATGGGTACTTTCTGGTTTGGTAACTAAGTAATGATAATCATTAAAGGTAAACTGTTAGCATTTATTAAATTAATAGTTTATTTATTCAAGAATCGTTGAAATTTCCCTTGATGGAGACACTTCGTAAATAACTCGAAGTTCAGGTTTGCTTTTAGCCAATACTCGAGCAAATCTTGATTTTATTATTTTTTTACTTTGAAGGTACATAGTTCCTTGCTGTGTATCACCTGCGTTTGTTTCTATACTATTAAATCTTTTATCTGTGTTTTTTGAAGTAATACACCCCATATTTTATTGTATATTATTTGATACATATCTTGAAAATAATGGATTAATAAATAAGCTTTGAATAGAATAATCCCTTAGGATATATCATGGAATTTGATGATAATATATAATTTATCTTTATTGATCTTAATATGAATTGCTTCAAGTGCTGGAAACAATTTTTAAGTATTTTCCTAATAACAAAGAAACAGCCCTTTACTCTATTTATAATTTCAAATTTATCAAAAAAACTATCACATATATTATCTTAGTTCAATCTTTTGATAGGAATATATTAAAATGGATGAATATATGGACTTTATCACTAGTAACAAAAGAATAAAAGGTCTTTTTGATATAAAGCAGAAGTTTAAAACAGTCATTTGCAACAACTGGCTAAGCGGCCACTGCGAATTTGGAGAAAAATGCAAATTTGCTCATGGTTCAGAAGAAATTCGAGAATTTCCAAGTAATACCAAAATAAAAACAATCCAATGTAAGCAGTTTCACGAAAAAGGATTCTGTAAGTATGGGAATAATTGTCAGTTCATTCATAGAGGCACTTCTCAAGAAACTGCATCTTCTTCACCTCAGCAAAAAGAGATTGCTAATGTAAAAATGAATTATCGCAATACATCAAATGAATTACCACTTACTGAGTTAAAAACATCAAGTTTTGTCACGTCTAAAAAAAGACTGCCTGTTTTTCTTGGCATATCTTCTGAATGATAATTAAGATATGGATATGCAATAGTCTATTAATAATAGTCTAAAATAAAGCATTTAATTCAAAGAAGTTCTTTTATTTTTAAACAATTTGTGTAATTAGAGTGACTAAATTATCTTTGTTATGAAATATTTGATATATGGAAGATCCTATTAAAATATCCCCAAATTATTATCGTCATCATTATTTGGAATAAAAAATCAGGTTCCAGCAAAAAAATATTCTCATAAAAATCAGCTTTTTAGTAGTACTTCAAAAGCTTTTACTCTACTTCGCTAATAAAATTTTATAATTTCATGATTGTATACCATCTTTGACTTCATATACTAAATCCTCTAAAAAATCTAAATAAAACCCAATATCCACCGTATATTCTCAATACAAAACATCAACACCAAAAGTTTTAGTAGTTTCTAATAAACACAAATTTTCTTGATAAATAAAATATAACAAAATTATCATATTTGCTTTCATTTTTAATGTTTATTCCTTTAGGGTTAATACTTTCTCTAACTAAATTCCATTCAAAGATTATAAAACTTAGTACCCACAACTACTAAATAAAAAATAAAAATTCTTCTTTTCTAAGACAAAAATACTCATAATATATCTAAAATAAGATTATTATAAATCACTTTTCATAGGCAGCCATGGAAGTTTGTTATAAGCTAAATAATAAATAAGCGCACTCGCAGCCAAAATAAGTAGGACTGTCATACAAACATTTGTGTACTTAACAAACTCTTTATCTTCCTTTATTGTTGGGACACCTCTATACCCAGCAGAGTTCAAAAAAAGATCCCTTTCTCTTTCAGACATAGCCCCAAGTAGTTTATCTTGTCTTTCCTTAACCATAAACTTTGCTGTCGAAATTTCTTCTTCCGGACCGGCGCCGAATACTTCCATAAACTTTGCTGTCGAAATTTCTTCTTCCGGACCGGCGCCGAATACTTCTTTACTCTCATCCCCAGGTACATCCTCAGGAAGCAACAATATCTTAGGTCTCTCAATAGCAAAATACATAATAATAAGTCCAACAATCGTCCCAAAAACCAAAAAAATTTCCATTATTATAAAACTCTTTATTCTAACCTTCCTAACACAAAAAAAAACATAATACACATCTATAAATACACATACTTTAATATAACCTTAAGCAAGCGTAGTGTAGTGGTTATCACATCTGCCTTACACGCAGAAGGTCGTGGGTTCAATCCCCGCCGCTTGTACTTTTAATCCATTTTTCTATCAAACAATATCCTCTTATCATAATATCTTTGAAATTTTCATATATAAATGGAAGGGAAAAAGTGTGAAGGCTGCAATGCTCCAGCTAAACTCCAATGCCCGACTTGTCTTAAGCTTTTACTTCCAAGTTCATACTTTTGTGGTCAAGATTGTTTTAAAAAAAACTGGTCTACACATAAAAGTAAACATATAGTCCCACAAGATTTAAATAACTACACAGGACAATTACGTCAAGGTAAGGTAAGTGTTATGAGAACTGTTCCTGATCATATAGAAAAACCTGATTATGCTGTTAATGGTATACCTGTATCAGAACAAAATGCTAGAAGTGATAGAGAAATCCCAGTTTATAGCTCGGAAGAAGTTGATAAAATAAGACATTCCTGCCTTTTGGTTCGTCAAGCATTAGATTTATGTCATAGAATGATCCGCCCAGGATTAACTACTGAAGAAATTGATATTGCTGTACATGAGTTTTGTATAGAAAACAACTCATACCCTTCACCTTTGAATTATCATCGTTTCCCTAAAGCGTTGTGTACATCTGTAAATGAAGTGATTTGTCATGGAATACCAGATTCAAGACCATTAGAAAATGGGGATATAGTCAATTGTGATGTGAGTATTTATTGTCAGGGTTATCATGGTGATGCTAATGAGACGTATTTAGTTGGTGATGTTGATGATGCTAGTAAGAATCTTGTTAGAACTACATATGAATCTTTGATGACGGCAATAGATACATGTAGAGTAGGGGTTAAATATAGTGAAATTGGGAATGTTATATCAAGATATGCTGAACCAAGAGGATTTTCTGTTGTAAGAAGCTATACTGGACATGGAGTTGGTAGACATTTCCATTGTGCACCAACAGTACCTCATTATTCTAATAATAAAGCTCCAGGGACTATGAGACTTGGGCATATTTTTACTATTGAGCCTATGATAAATGCAGGAAGTTATAAAGATACTATGTGGGATGATAATTGGACTTCGGTTACTGTTGATGGGAAAAGATCAGCACAGTTTGAACATACACTGATGATTACTGAACGTGGAGCTGAAGTTCTCACTGGANTTCGGTTACTGTTGATGGGAAAAGATCAGCACAGTTTGAACATACACTGATGATTACTGAACGTGGAGCTGAAGTTCTCACTGGAAGATTGCCTACATCTCCTCCTTTAGAATTTTTAAATTAGTTTTTATGCAAAACATTATGAAAATAAATTAGCTTTGACAGTTAAACTATAAAGATGATATGATATTTAACATATAAAATAAGTGTATTACTAATTAAAACCCGGGGGGTTATTATATGTAAAAGGGTCAAAATATGCTTCATACACATAAGGATTCTTACTCATCTCATTTGTCGCTTTACAATTCCAACTCATATTATCTTCAATAATAATATCTTCATCCCCATTCTCCAAAGAAACCTTAATAAAAATATCCACATTTTCTCCACTAACCCAAGATCCATTACTAGACTTCCTCGAATCCAAACTTTTTTTCTCAATCATCCTAACAATTTTCGCATTATCCGTCCCAGTAACTTCAACAACCCCTCCCATTTTTTTCTTGACATACTCATAAACATTAGCACATTTATATTCACTCCAATTAACAAAATATCCCAATTTCGAATTCAACATAATTTCTAGTTTCTGTCCAGGAAGTCCTTTGATATTTTCATTTAAAATATCATCAAAAACTCTTTTCATTTCTTCTTCTTTGTTACGTTTATGATAAGATTTATATACAGCAAAAGGATGATTTGTCCCTCTAAGTTCTATTTCAACTTCAGGCATTGTTAAAAGTAGATCTTTTAATTTAGCAAAACCTAATTCTGAAATATCTAATGGGAAAGTGAGTTTTCTTCTAATATAAAGCGGAAGTTGAGCAAGAGACATACCTTCTTTACTTTCTTTTAAGATTTCTATGATTTTTTTTTGTATAATCAAAAGTTTGTCACTATTTTCTTTATATGTTATGAATTTATTAGAATTCGGCACCCAGATTAGTAGGGTTTTATGATATCTGAGTAGGTCTTCATCAATAGATAGTTGGACCATATAACTCAGTTTTCCCAATGAACATTCTCGAAGTCTTTGATTTCCACAAAGCTTAAGGAATTGAGCACAGCCATATCTACCTCCGGGAATTGCCCGTGAGTCATCTCCTGGCTGGCAATGGGAAAAATATTCTGATAAATAATCAACATATGCTTTCCAGTCTGCAGTTCCTTTTATCCCTAGACTATCCCCTTCTTTTATATGCTGATCTTTAGATTCCCATTCTTCATCCTTAGGATATATAACATAAACTTTTTGTCCAGTTACAGGATCAAGCATATCTTTTACTATAAATACAGGTGTTGAGTTACTAAAAAAACTTTGATGTGATGAAAAAAGCGAATAATTCGTCTCAACTTTTTCTGGTGCACTTTTTGTATGATGATGTTTATACATACCTTTACAAGCTTCTAATAAACATCCCCAATCAGCTTGTGATATTTTAAAATCAAACACTTCTTTCATTCTTGATTGAATAGCTCTTTCTGTAGGAAGCATCTCATCGATTTTTAAAGATCTTAAAGCCCATAAAAGAACTTCGAAACTGAAACTTTCTAGTTTTAAACTGGTAAAAAACATAGTTTTTAAGTCGCAAAAGGTCCTTTCTGATGTATGAACATGACCAATTTTTTCAACTTCTTTTATAATAATTGTAGCTTGTTCTATAGTAATTCTTGATTTTTGGGCAAAATTCTTAGATAACCATCCTGCATCGTGCATTATAGCTCCAGTATCAGCAAGTTCTTTTAAGAATGTTAATAAATGGTCATGTGCATAAGTTTGACCTTTTTTCCTTTGAAAGTTTTGATATATCGGAAAAGGCTGTATTGTAGGTTTTTCTAGGTTTCTCTGTTCGGTTGAAGAGGTTCTGATTTGGTTAGCTTTTGGTGGTAAAAGATGATGCTTTGGTTCTGGGTGTAAATTTTGTAATGATACTGGGTTTATTGTAGGAAAAGCTAGACTTACAAAGATTTTTATGTTCCCAAGGCCGGATTGGATTTGATTTAAATGAATTTTTAATTGCTGGGCTTTGGAAGAGATTAATAAGACCTCTGTTACTTTGTCTTTGTTGATTAGAGATATGTCTATTAAAATAGCTTCAGACTCCCGAATACCATCCGGATGAGAATTTTCGATTATCGGTCTATCCAGAAGACCTTTCCACTTATAATAAGCCTCTCCATACACTTTGATAATTTCAATTGAATCATACAATTTTTCAAGATTTGCCAAAGTCAACAAAATATCTTCAGCAGTTAAAAGTTTTTGACAACTAAGGTCCCAGTATATAGCCACAGCTTTTTTGTTATTAATTTTCTGAACATTGTGACCAATATGATTTGTCATGCAAATATTACAAATGTTTACTGCACAAGTGCGACAATTTTGTGTTGAAAGAGACTTACAATCATAGCAAAGCTCTTGACGTTTATGTGTTTTTCGTTTCCCTCCACGATGGATGCTATCATCACAGTTTCGGCAAAGTTTCTGCTCGCATTCTATGCACAGAAAAAGAGGAGGTTCCTCAGAACATTCTTCGCATAATTCTACTGCATCGTCCATCTTATTATTATATAATTTGCATTTAAATTCTACAGTCTGCGGTCATTTCGGTTAAAATATTATGTTTTAGAAAAAAGAAATCCAGCAATAGGCCAGTAGGTATTGAAAAAGGGCGTTTTTCTGTGGTGATTTTAGGCTTGTTTAGATTGATAAAGTTTAGATATTTAGATTGTTTATAGGGTTTATATTTAAAAAAAGACATAATTTATTAGATGAGAAGTAATGATTAAATTGAAGTTTATAAGATTATGAGAATTTTTAAGTAGGAAGATGGTGAGATAAGGGATTGATTGAGGATGATAGGATTAGATATGGATGAGAGAGTTTATTTATGAAGGATTATGAATTTTAAATGATGTAGGTGTGAAGAATTTTTAAAGTTTTTAATTTTGGGAGATGGTTTTTGTGGGAAGGGAGGGTTATGAAGGAGTAATAAAGGATAGATAGAAACTACGTAGAAACAATTTTGACATAAAATCAAAACCGAATAAAACTATTATTATTTTAATATTATTGACAGATTTTATCCAAATAATCAAAATACTTTTAGCATATAATTTTAATAACACTCCTCTTAATTCCCTATAAAAAATATCCTAATCATCACCAAACACAAAACAATATAATTTTCTCTTTAACATAACACAAAGCAATAAAACCTACACCTTACCAAAAAAATCTCTTAACCAGCCTATCTTATCATTTATCAAATAGACACAACTAATAAAAACCCATTTCTCAAAAAATCATCAACACAATTTCCTAAAATCTTCATCATATATAACTACCAACATCCTTACCAAATAAATCACAAGATTTTAAATTACTTTTTTAATTACTTTCTAAAACTTCATTCACTTTATTTTCTTCATCTTCCTCATCAGCCATAGCTTGCAATTTCCCTCTATTATCTTTAACATTTTTCATCGACTTGCTAAATTTTGGCACAAGTTCAACAAAAATCGTAAACAAAGGGACAATAAACAAATCAATAAACCCCAATTGACTTTTCGCAAAATTCACTGTTGTCCTATCACACAAAGGGCTTATCGGAATCCCAAGAGATTTTTCTTTGTCGCCTTGGGTAAAAAATTCTTGAATAACAAGTTGAGCCCAATTCAAATAACTATCCCATTTACGTGTTGAATTTGATATATCAGCAGCATGCATAAATATCCTCAGCATGAAATCTTTATTTTTTTCTGCATTCATATCTTTATATATTAGCTTAAGTTTTGCAATATCTTTAAAATGCTTTGAAAAATCAGTAGCAAGTACAAGACTAATGATTTTTTGTCTATATTTACGATAAACATCTAGTGATATGCTTTCAAAAAAATTCTGATTTTTATCTTGTAATAAGGCAAATGAAGCTGCAACATGATGATTTTCTAATACTGAAGTGTCATTATAAAGTACAGCTAAATCATGACTTGAATTCATAAGAAACGCATTATTTAACCCAGGGTGCTGGAAATCATGTATTGAAGAACTGATAAGACAACAAGCAATATCAAGGTCACTCATACTCAGAAACTCATCAATTTTGCATCTTTTTATATACACATGATAAGCTTGAGTTACATCCGCTGCATGAGTTGCGTTATGATATGGATTCTGATAATACCCTGCTTGTATTTTCTTCATAAAAACCCCAAATTTCTGTCTATTTAGCATTTCGTTTTTAAATATATCATATGCATTCATAAGATAATTAGCCAATATAACAAGTTCATTGTTTTCTGATACTTTCTTTAATTCAAAAACATTAAACGACATTTTATCAACTAACACCAAATTTTGCCTTATTTCAATAGGCAATTCAGCTTCTAAAGTCTCTACAGGGATTTCAAATGATTTAACTGTTGCACTTTCTGATTTCGGTCTTTTAGAAAGCGCCCAATGAATAAGTTCTTCTTGTTCTTTATTATCACTGAATATTTCAACATTATATAGGGTTTGATTTGATATAACACGTATTCCCCATTCTAATTGTGAGTCAATAAGTGTATCTGCATTAATAAACTCAATATCTCTTAATGATCTTAGTATATTAATAAGCCTATCAGAATTGCTTTTAAAAGGCAAAACCGAGAATTTTTTCTGGTTGTTTTGAGTATTTTTTTTAAATTTGATCAAATTTATAAGAGGCATGAAACGATAGATACTCCCAAGCTTGAATACAATTGTTTTATAAGCTTCTGGTTTGCTTAGTTCGATGATGAAGATTGCGATACTTATTGCAAGAGCTAAAGAGTCTAAAGATCTTGATAATGTCATATATTTCATCTTGTATTTGAAAGTGTTTAATGCTAAGTTCATGAACATTACTGATAGACAAAACCCTTCAACTATAGCAAAATATATAAAAGCGTAGTTGAAAACTTCACGAAATTCGATATGGAATAAAATGTGAACAAAGTAAACTGTTAATGATAACTTGATAAGATTCTTGAACCAAATCTTGTTTATTAAAGTAGATTCAAGGCTTAGGGTAAGTTTTTTTAATGATTCAGTTGTGTAATAGTTTGCACCTGCAAGCTCTGTCCCGAGATTGTCTTCTTGGATGCCAAACCTCCGTTTGTTTACAGGTTTATATTGCATTTTACTAGAATGTTTAATAACTCATATTCATTTGACATGGTAAGCGAATAAATTTTTTTTTGATTTAAGATGTGATTTATTTTAGTATGGGAATGCGGTATTTTCAAGATATGAGTTATTGATAAACTATAAAGATTAGATAAGCTTGTATTCAGTGAGAATTTAATAAAAGCTAAAGGATGATAAGGTGACTTAATTTTTTTTTATTTGAAGGATATTATGATTAGGGTAAGAATTTGATTTAAAAAATTAGGAAGAAAGATATTTGGTTTGTGGTTGGGTGATATTTAGAACAGGGATTAGCGTAAGTTTTTTAAGTAAAAAAATGAAATTTTTTATTTACTTAGATATTGTGGAATTAGGTTAATATAGAGATTAGGTTAAGGTTTATTTTCTAAAGAAAATTCTTAGGATAGACAATAGTTTTTTGGAGGTTTAAGAAGATTTTATGATTTCAGATGAGACTTCAGATTTATCTTGCATAAGATCATTGTATGTACTGATGAAAGAGTAAAGTATCTCGTTAATCTTGTTATTCATATTCAATATTGTTATATTTTTCCATTAAAAAAGGTTTATAAGAGAGAAAATACTTAGTTTAATATAATTTATGATATATATTTTTTATGTTTATTAGATTGTAATATCATTATAAAGTTAATCATTAAGAACTTTAAAACTTATAAGAAACTAAATAAGTATTAACCCATAATATTATAATAAACTAAAATCCTTTATATAAAAATACAAAATCTTATTGAATCAAAATAACTAAAATTAAATAAGCCTACAGTATAAATGGATCTTGGTCTTCTGCCTGGTGACTGCATTCCACAATTATACGACCTATTCCTAGATATGTAAACTATAAATAGCTCAATGCTCAAGTCATCATACAAAGGCCTTTGCAAAATATCATTTCTCATCCTCTCCCCAACAAGTTCTCTAAAAATCCACTCAGAAGATCCTGTGATTATAAAAAAAATCCTTAAACTCCCAACCAAAGAAGAGCTTATGTTTAACTCCACCCCTTTCAGCCTTACAGAAATTATCCTTAACGAAACTACAGAAGGGAATCTTCAATTAGAAATAGAATTCGAATGTACAATTGGGTATAATTCTAAAGGATGTTTTATAAGCTCTAATAATACTTTACAAGTTCTTAGTACTCATTTTGAGCCAATATATGCAAGAAATGCTTTCCCATGTTTAGATGAACCAAAATATAAAGCTGAATATCTTATAAGTATAAGAGTTGATGGGGATTGGAATGTGATTTCTAATATGCCAATAGATAATATTGATGAAAATACAAAGATTGTGAAGTTTGTAAAAACCCCGAAAATGTCGACTTATTTGGTACATTGGACAATATGTAAACATGAAGTTTCTACTTATAGACATGGAGAAATACTTATATCATTATATTCACCTATTGCAGGAACAGCAAGGGAGTATTTACCGATAGTTAGAAAAATGATAGAGTTTTATGAAGAACAATTTGAATATAAATACATGCTCCCTAAGCTTGATTTGATATCTATAAACAGTAATTTTTATACAGACATGCAAACTCAAGCTATGGAAAATTGGGGCGCTATAACATATTTGGCTTCAAGTTTAGAGAAATCTGATATGCATACTTTTCAAGGGAAATACAGGAATCTTAGAATACTTGCTCATGAAATTTCCCATATGTGGTTTGGGAATTTAGTCACACTTGATTGGTGGGATGAAGTTTGGCTTAATGAAGGTTTTGCCAGGTTTTTAGAATTTGCGTGTCTTGATAAGATAAAACCAGAGTTTCATATGAAAAAAAGATTCGTCACTGATGTCCATTGCGCTATATTAAATTTTGACTGCCCAGTTTCAGCAACACATTCATTAAAACTTCCAGGATTCCTTACCCCTTGGAGACTTGGTAGTTATTTTGATGGAATCAGTTACTTTAAAGGTGCGTCGATTCTCAGAATGCTTCAATGCTTAATAGGAAAAAAACAATTTCTCAAAGCTTTACAGTTTTACCTTTCTACATTCGCATACAAAACTGTTACAGGACATGATTTTTTTCAAACCCTTTCATCTTTTACATCATATCCTATAGAAAGTATAATGGAAAAATGGCTTAATCAAAGCTCATACCCTTTGGTAATAGTAAAAAACCTTGAACCAGGGAAGTTTCATATAACCCAAAGAGGTTATGATCGATATTGTCAAGATATTTGGCATATTCCTATAAAATACTTAACCCAAGCTGGAGAAATTAAAACTTATATTTTATCAGAAAAACAAGGAATATTAGAAGAGTCAGGGGATTGGATAAAACTAAATTATAAAACAACAGGTTATTATCGAGTTATATACGATAACTATCAACCACTATTAAAAATTATCCACAAACTTAAATTCTCTGATCGTTATGGGTTATTAAATGATAGTATAAGTCATTATAATTCAGGTTTAGTGCCTTTTACTCATATACTTCAATTAACCCAATCATTAATCCCTGAATATGACTATCTTATTATTAATCCTTTATTATCATTCCTTAGACTATATCTTCAAAATCCAAAAATATCAGCTTTATTAAGTACACTTATTGGGCAATTACTTAAACCTATTTGGGAAAAATATGCTTTTTCAGTTTTGGATGCAAAAAACTATGATGTTTATGCTTTAAGGGAAATTGCTTATGTTTATTATACTGAATATTGTAGGGATAATTTTATTGCTGTTGAACTTAATCAGTTAGATTGTCCTGAAGAAATATGTGCAAAGTTTTTTTATTATTGTGTGAGTAAAGGGAAAATTAAAGAAGATATTTTTGATTTAGCTTGTGTTAATGTGAAATTTGCTATTTATGTGTTGGAGAACTCTTGTGATGTTGAACTTTTGAGGTTTGTTTTGAGGTTTTATAGGTTTAGTTTGGAGTTTGATAGTTTTGGATATGAAGTTGTTGATTTTATGAATGGGAGAAGGAGCTTTTATAATGCTGACGAATTGTTAAAAGCTATTTTTATGGAGCATATTGAGTATATGAAAGATCATCAGTATACACAACTACTTCATAAATATGCTAGTATTTTAAGTCAGTATGGGAATTTTGAGGAACATACTTTAAATGCTTTGAATGAAGATTATCCTTCTGCACTTATATCTTCTACTATCTCTTTTTATCCTTTTATATCTTGTTGTCAGAAACGTGTTAGGATTTTAGATAATTCTGAAAAGCTTTTGCAAGAAATCCTAACTTTTACACGAATAAACTTTCTGTAAGTTTAAATAATTTGTTAAAAGCACATAACTCATAATAAAAATTGAGTTTTTTTTTATTATTTGCTATTAAGTAGAGGGTTTTTTGGATTAAAGGAAAGTAAATGATATATTGTAATTTTTATTGTGTTAAAGGTTTTTAAATGATTTTATTAGGTAGTTTAGAAGAGGTTTTTGATATATGTTTAGATTTGAGTTTTTCTTACAGGCGACAAAGGGGAAAAGTTCGGAAAAATTATTATTTTTTACAAAGGTTTATAAGAAGTGTGGGGAAGCTTTTTTGGAATATTTGCAGTGAAGGATATGATTTATAAGGTATTTTTGAGAGGATTTATATATTTTAGCTTGTTTTCAGGTACAAGACAAGTAAATAATTTTATCGTAATTAGGTTGAGATGTTTCTGATGACTTGAAGGTTTTATTAGTTATTTAGATGATTTTAGTTGTATATTTTAGTTTTTAGTCTTTGGGTTTATTTATTTTTTGAGATATTTTATAGATTTCTGTTTTCTTTCACACATTCGTAATAAGTGGTAAATGTATATAATTTTTACTAAACTAGCGGAGAATAATACAATTTCAATAAAAGGATGAAAATTCAACCTTCTTCTATTCTAACAGATTTTTTCTATTTCATCATGCATTTTACTACTTTTTGAATTTCTCACCTATCCTACGTCAGATTTCAATTTTTATATAGGGAATTATTTTTCCAAAAAGTGATTCATCCTTTAAAGACATCATAGTTGGTTCTAGATTTTATTCTATTATGCATTCACTGTAAAAACATAATAAAAAAAATGTTGAAGTATGTAATTTTTTTTTTACAGGCATTGACATTTTCTAAGTAACCCCGGGCTAAAAATATAATGATAAATATCTTTAAAGATCCAGGCTATATATTTACCGTATTAAAGTTTATATATCTAATTATTATATTAAAATAAGGCCAGGCAGCATGTTATATTTTTGTTTTTCATAAAAATGAAAGGTCTAGAAATGGTTATAAGTACATTATACTCTTGTCCTGTTTCTGCATGCAAAAGCGAGTACAAAAACAAGTTTAATTTGAAAAAACACTTTGAGAGAGTACACTTAGGTAAAAGGCCTCATAAATGCGAAAAATGCTCAAAATTTTTTGCCAACAAGCAGAATCTGACCGAGCACAATTTTATTCACTTAGGTCTCAAGCCTTATAATTGCACTATATGCAAGATGAACTTTAGACAAGCAAGCCAGCTATCCGTGCACAAACGGCAGCATGATAAAAACTATGTAAAATCTCTTAATACAGCCATGTGGGAAGAAAGCCAATGGGATATTCAACTTTAAGTATGATACTAGAAATTAATTTAACTTAGATAAATTATAAGGCTTTTAAGATACTTACAGGAAATTATTCTCTTGAAATATTTTGGTCATCATGATTAAAATGATTTATTTATCTTAACCTTTAAAGTTAGATCATTTTTTTAATTTGATTCTTTTGGAAGGCTAACTTCAAAAAAATCATAAAATCTCATTCACTAGCATCAAGCCAATCTTAAAAGCCTTTGAAATATTCTAAAAATAACTTGCATGTGCTTTATTTGTATAAAAACTTTGGCTAACTATTCAAGTCTAAATATGGGTTGAAGTCTGTTCGAAATTATCAACTTTCAAAGATAGTGAACAATTTCATGAGATTCCACCCTAATTCCCTTATTTATTTATTTCAAAATATTTATATTACTTTACTTACATACTCTCCAAGCCTTAAATACCTTTTTTAGTCTAATTTTCTAGTTTTACCTAAATTTGTTTTCTTTTTTTTAATGCAAATCCAAAACTCATTCAAAATCTTTGGCATCAAAACATAATTTTTTTAATGTAATTTATAGTTTTAACATAGAGATTATTGTATCTACCCTCACTAATTCACATATAAATATTATATTTTCAAATTAATAGTCTAAGCAATTCTTAGCTTTCTTAGTATATATTAAAAGGTATAACTAGTCAAACTATATTATATAATTTCAGATTAGATGCTTTATTACTCAAAAAATTCTAAATTTTTACAATAAACTTTTAAAAGATATTGGGGACTTATATCGTATCTNTAGTATATATTAAAAGGTATAACTAGTCAAACTATATTATATAATTTCAGATTAGATGCTTTATCACTCAAAAAATTCTAAATTTTTACAATAAACTTTTAAAAGATATTGGGGACTTATATCGTATCTGGTATTACTGGAAATCAAACTATAAAAATGATATTAAATTATCTGAGTATCAAAAACACTANTGGTATTACTGGAAATCAAACTATAAAAATGATATTAAATTATCTGAGTATCAAAAACACTAAAATCTTATAGGAAAATTCCTGGTTTTATATGAGGATATGAAAATATAGCTTGCTTTATAGTTTTATTATTTTTTTTCCCGGAGTTTTATTAATAACTATACCTTAAACATAAGATTATAAAAATTTGTTATATTTACTTATAGATTTATATAGATACGTTGTTTGATATTTGTGAAGAGAAAGAATGTTAAATTAAATAAATTGTATGAATTATGAAATAGACTATGATTAAAGTTGTGAAAGTAATTTGAGATTATGAGAACTCTTGAATTAATATGATGGGTAATCAAAAAAATTATGAGTTGTGTTATTTTATGATTTAAAAACTTATGATGTATTGGTTGATATCTTAAAGTATTACTTTTAATAACATTGTATCAAAACTTAATGAAGTCAGATTAAAATGTGAATTATTGTGAGTTGTGGTATAAAGATTAAGCCAAATGTGATAGATTCATGTCTAGACAAAATCTTAGGTTGATTCAATAAAACTATAGTGATTCAAATGACACTGTTATAAAAAAAATTATGATATACGATCTAAAAAAAATATGTAAATAAATATACACGATAGAGTTTATATAATACTATTTCTTGTTTTCTATTCTGAAATTTTACTTAAATAAACTTAAGTTTCAAGCAACCAAACATATCTAATATTATAAATTTTTTACACAAAAAGTCACAATCCTACATAAACATCAAAGATACATAAAAAACCCCTACAATATTTCATTAACAAATATAATTTTTCATATCATCACTACATTTTCATGTATATTTTATCACTTAAACATTAAATACAGCAAAATTAACATTCTAATTATCATATCTTTAAAAAATTTATAAAACCATCACCAAAATTTCCCACACTTTTTATGCTAGCACAATTCTAAGTTTATTAATATCAGCAATTTTGATTTTAATTTTCTCACTAATCCGTAAAATCTGATAATATTCCAAATGCATCACCATATTATTAATCGTCATAGCCACAGCATCCATATTTTCATCAGCTAGTTTTTTGCTTAAAAATATCAATATAGCAAGTCCAAATCTTATAATAAACGAGTCATCACTAAGTATAAACAAGCTCATTATACGGCTTTATAAATAATTACCTCACATATTCAATCTCAAAAAACCTAGAAAAAAGTGTATAAACCCATTCAAGTAAAAACATATCTGGAGTGATTTCTAAATCTTTAAATTTTTTAAACACATTAGGTATTTTTTTCTTCATATAATACTCAAAAACTTTATAATATTCTTGCATTACAGGTAAATCAAATGAATAAAATGATTTTAACATATGGGATTTAAATATCAGATTAGAAAAACTTGTAAATGCTGAATAAGTGTTTTGGTGTAATATGAAAATTGCCCCAAGATAAGCCATTCCTTGTACATATCCTATATCAGGACGATAAGACTGTATGATAATTACAGCAAAAGCTTTAAGTAGATCTGATAAAGATGAATGAAGTGGCTGTTTTTCTTGAAAGACTTGAAGATTAGATAGGGTGCGTTTAAGATCCATGGGGATTAGAAGAGTCCCATTACCTTCTTTTTCAGTTTTGTTAGCGTTTTGGGAGGTTTTTAATAGACTGGTAAAAAGTTTTGGGGTTATAAAAAGGTCATTGCCTATAACCCGGGTCCAAAGCTCACCTCGGATTTTTGTGGGAATACCCTGACGGCTGAGTTTTTTCATTTTTTTAAATACTTGAGGCGAATCAGCTTCAGAAAGAAGACTTGTCCAGATATCAATACCGTTGATTTCTGGTTGGATTATGAGAAACTGGTCTAGAGATCTGAATTGTTCTTTGTTTTCTTTGTTTTTTTGTTCTTTTGATGTAAAGATTGATAAGGATATTAGAGATTCTATAGGATATGCTAAAGATGAATAACCTTGATGATTAGAAAGAGTGTTTTGTTCTAGTTCATCTCGGTAGCTGTTTTTTTCTACAATGAGTTCATTAATTGATTTTAGCAAACTTTGAATTTCCCGGCTTAGGTCTGAGATTTTAGTTTCACTTGTGGCTACTTTTTCACAAATATCTTTTAGTATGTGGGTTTTTTTTTCGCATTGCTCTTCAGTTTGTGCCAGGAGCATTTTTGTATCTATGATTTGAGAGATTAAACTTTCCATTTTAGATTATTGGGGAAGATTTTGGATATGAGTAGTGGATAATGGGATTAAAATTTAGGATTTTTGAGAAGGGAAATGATGATTGCTTTGTTTATTTAGGGTATTATTGATAGATTCGTATAGGTTTTAAAGTTTGTTGAGTTAAAAAAAATGTGGTTTTGGGATTGTGGTAGGTTGATTTGTTATTTTAAAATTCTGATTGGCAGAAGGGTGAGGGATTAAGTAATATGATTAGTAATTACAATAATTAGGTAGAGATAGCTGTAGTTTATAATTTAAATAAAGTTTTGATTAATTTGTAGAGAAATCAAGATATGCAGAGGTAATTTTTATAGCATAATTAAATTTGGTTAAATCTTAAATTAATGTACTAGTAGAATATATGAAAAATAAATAAAATCTTGAAAGTTAAGTGATGATAAGTTTATTTTTATATATAATTTAGTGTAAAATTGTCACTAAAGAATTGCTTATAAATGCAAAAATATGAAAAAAAAATGAGATATAGAGATAATTGCGCATCCAAAAATATAATCATACATAATATCATGAGTTTATAAATCCTTTAAAAGCGTAACTCAATTGATTGATCTTTGCTCCTATAGTATAATTCTGTTATAAATGGCTATTAGTAGGGTGAATTCATCATTCATAATAGGCTTCGAGAAACTGAAGCAACAGATAGAGCTTTCTGAAAACAGCGAGAAATACAAAAAAGAGCATATCAGTAAAGGAAAAGACAAAACCGCTAAGCAAAAAAAGGACAAAAACTTTGTAGCTAGCGAAACTGAAGCCTTTCGATCTATGATTGAGCACATTGTCCCATTAGAGCAATTAAGTAGCAGTTTGGAGACTGATTTGATCAGAGGGCTTACAGAACAGCAAGCAAACAACAAACTAAACGTTGTAGGTCCAAACAAACTAACTGAGAAAAAATCCTTGCCTTGGTATTGCGTGTTTCTTAAGATATTGGTAGGATGGTTTTGTCTTTTACTCTGGGCAGGTTCTTTCTTATGCTTAATTGTTTATGGGCTTACACCAACTGATCCATCAAACTTGTATTTAGGGATTGTCTTAGCTTGTGTTGTGGTTC
>MPUH01001194.1:0-21370 GCA_001970955.1 Stentor coeruleus
TATATATGCTGGACAATAGTCAAGCGATAATTCCTAACTAATACTAATACTAACACTAATATAATTATTTATTAATTTTCTAACTTTATTTACCACTATTCTTATTGAGTTGAATAGGCGACAACCATTTTTAGCTAGGAGCATATTAAC
This sequence comes from Stentor coeruleus, assembly GCA_001970955.1. Taxonomy (NCBI): domain Eukaryota; phylum Ciliophora; class Heterotrichea; order Heterotrichida; family Stentoridae; genus Stentor; species Stentor coeruleus. The sequence goes on from MPUH01001194.1 coordinate 151, forward strand.
AAAAAACTAAGTAACTTTTTTACTAATCACATAAAAATGTTCACTTTACAATCGTATATAATTCAAATATGGGAAATTGTACTTTACGCCAAGATAACTACGACCCAACAGTCGGTAATTCCTAATCAGTTCTCAGCCGTCAGCAGTTCACTTTTCTCTACCCAATAGGCAAGGGTGGTTTCGGAAAGGTTTGGAAAGTGATAATGAAAAAGAATAAAGAGCAATATGCAATGAAAGAAATGCTCAAAGCTCGCATCATCAGCAAGCGTAGTGTGCACTCAGTGATGAATGAAAGGCGTTTGCTTGCAATGATAAAGCATCCGTTCATAGTAAATATGCAGTACGCGTTTCAATGCAGGGAAAACTTATATTTAGTGATGGACTTAATGCCAGGAGGGGATTTACGTTATCATTTAGGTAAGAATCGGAAGTTTTCAGAAGACCAAACAAGATTTTTCGTGTCCTGCCTTTTTTGCGCATTAGAGTACCTGCATGTGAATAACATTATCCATAGGGACATCAAGCCTGAAAACCTAGTCCTCGATGCCAAAGGTTATGTTCGACTGACAGATTTTGGCATTGCTAGGGTCTGGCAGCAAGAAAATGGCCACGAGACCTCAGGAACACCAGGATACATGGCTCCAGAAGTCATTTGCAGACAAAACCATACAATTGCTGCTGATTACTTTGCTGTTGGGGTTATTGTTTATGAGTTCATGCTGGGTAAAAGACCTTATGTTGGTAAGACTAGGAAAGATATAAGAGATGCTATATTAGCTAAACAAGTGCAGTTGAAAAAAACTGACATGCCTCAAGGATGGTCTTTAGAAGCTTTAGATTTTACTAATAAACTGCTACAAAGAAAACCGCAAAATAGACTTGGATATGGAGGACCGCAGGAAGTTAAAAATCATGCATGGCTTAAAGATGTAGATTGGGGAAGACTACTCCAGAAAACTCATGATTCACCATATATACCTAAAAGCCAAGATAATTTTGATGCGAACCAGGTATCGAATGATTGGAAGGATGAAGTGGAGAAGATTGATTTGAAAGATGTTTCAACACAAAATATGTTTATTGGATATTTTTATGATGCGACACTTCCAAGCCATAAGCCTAACTCTTCTTCGACTCTTCCAAGTATGCTTAATGCTGATCAATCGGTTAACATTAGTAATCTAACAAAATAAATGGATTAAAGATAGAAGGTATGAAGAGAGAATATGGAATATGAAATTTTCAGATTGCTAATAAGGTAGCTTGACGATTTAGAGATGAAAATGAGGGTGATAGTTAAGGTGGCATGGTTTAAACCTTGTCCGATCGAGGTTTGTTTGTCCTACGATCTCTTTCTTTAGGCAAATTCGGTATGTTAAATCATTTGTTGTCGCTGGTTATGTGACTCTTTATTTGGTTCAGGAGGTCTTTACTGTTTCTTTTCTTTAGCGTCAAAATGATTGAGGCAAGTCTTGTGTTCACCTTATTTTTCTTGAAGAATCCAGCTTGCTTTAAGCATGTCTTGAAGTTCTTATGGTGTTTATAGCAAACTGGACATTTAGTTCTAGAGGAATTATTAAATATAATACCCTAATAAATAACCGCAGGATTTATTAAAAAATTCCTACAATTCATCTCAAAAAATTATAAACCCATCCCATTTCTAGATTCTCACAGCAATTTAATATTCAATAGCAATTAAATTAATAATATCAATAAAAATTTAATTTTTAAAGTCAATCATTACAAACTTCATATCTTCAGCTACCTTATCCTACCCACACTTAAATTTATATCATAATAAATAAAATCCTATCTTAACTTAAGTAAGGAATAATGCTGACCGAAATAGCATTATTGAAAGAAAATTTAAAGTAGCTAGAAGGAAAAAATGATAATTCAAAAGGGGAATCAACTAAAATCATAAACTATATTGATTATTAAAACTGAAAAAAACAGATGAGATGGGTTAAGAGGATTTATTTTTAGAATTCCCTAAGGCTATATCAGTGAGTTATAATTGCAGAAAATTATGATATCTTTTATTTATTTGATATTTTACATAGTTGAGTTTAGAATTAAGCTATTTAGATCACGTATTGAATTCTACACAACACTAATTATTTGATCTAGATAAAATTTTAGGAAGTAATTAATGGTTTTAGGCTTAATTTAAAAAAAAATTAGTAAGTTTAACAAAGAAGATTGATCATCTGTTCTATCATTCTTCCAATCAAGCATATATCTAATACCTTAAAAATCTAAAAATCATCTCCTCTAAACTAACCCTAAAAACTTACATCTTATTTATAAAGCAATCAAAAGCTACACTAAAGAAAGCATCATGTCCTTGAATTCTTTGAAATCCACCATCTCATCACCATTTTGGTCCACATCAGATATAAGCTTTGAGTAAGCACCAAGTTCTAGTCTTGTATTGGACTCCAACATCAATTTAAGTTCTTCAGCTGAAATCTTCCCATTCTTATCCTTATCAAAAGCTGAAAATGCAGCTTCCAACCTCTCAATCGATAAAAGTTTTTTCCTATCCATAGCTGCAGCAAGGAATTCCGAATAATCAATAAACCCGCTTCTATCAGTATCAACTCTAATCATTATAGCATGTATTTCTTCATCAGTCAATGATGTGCCGAATATTTTTTTACAATAAGTAGTCAGTTCACGTTCATTGATTTTTCCATCTCCAGAAGTATCAAAAGTTTTGAAAATGTTTGCAAGTTCATTTCTTTCATTCTGACTAAGCAACTGAGTTGCTATAAACCTTATAACTGCTCTTTGGAATTTTGTTGTTTCCCTAAAAGATTTTAGATTATTTGATACTTGGTCCAGTAAGCTTTGATTGATATCTGGAGGAACACTTGCTTGGATCCAAGGAAGATTATAAGCATCATTAGCTGAAATGCGCTTTGACGAATTGAGTTCTAGAAAATGCTTGATTAAGTCTTTAGCATCATTTGATAGATTTTTCCATTCAAGAGAGCTCATGTTGTATTCGCCTTTGATAATCAACCCTATTGTCGCTTTTTTTGATTTGGCTGAAAAAGGAAGTTTTCCTGTTAGAAGTATATACATGATGACCCCACAGCTCCACATATCACATTTTTCTGTATAACTTTTCCTAAAAATTTCTGGGGCTATGTAATTTATTGTCCCAATCATCTGTGAGAGCTTTTTCCCAGGCTGAATTTCGATAGCAGTGCCAAAATCAGCGATTTTTATGTTCCTTACTGTATTGCTTTCTAATAGCATGTTTTCGAGTTTTAAATCTCTGTGGACGATATTTAGAGAATGCATGTAAAAAACTGCTGAGAGAATTTGCTTCATGTAAAATGAAGTGTCAGACTCGCTTAAGCATCCATTTTTGATGATGGAGTCTAGGAGCTCTCCACCTTTGCAAAGCTCCATGACTACATATAAATTAAACTCATCTTCATAAAATTCATATACTTTTACTATATGAGGATGATCAAGTCTTTTTAAAATTTCGACTTCGTTTATAACTTTTTTCCTTGATTCCTCATTTTGAAGTTTAAATTTGTTTATAATTTTTATTGCCCTGTGTTCTCTTGTAGTTTTTTGAACTGCTGAAACTACTGTACCGTATGAACCGCTTCCTAAGCTTTCTTTAATTTCATAAAAAGTGTATATTGATTCAGGAAGGCCTTGGACAAATTGTCCTGGGAATAGTACAACTGAGCCTCGATTGTTACGAGCACCTCTCTTTTGGATGATACCACAACCCATATATTTATAACAAATAAACTATCATTTTTTATATGGAATAGGATTTGAGATGGTTATTTAGATAAGTGATTAAGGCTAATTACTAATGTTTAATAGGTGATGATAATGAAATTTTAAATACCCTATATTTTTAGTTGAAGATTTGATCCTTATGCGGTAAAGGTTTAGCATATAAATGCTTATTATTTTAAGTAATAATTTATCTGATAGAAAAGTTAAATAATATTTTTCTAGTTAAATTATGAAATACTGACTATTGATTGGTATTTAATGTATTATCTAATTATTCTATAGCTATCATTTCCTCTAATAAAATGAATTGATTTTTATGCATTTTTAAAATATAAATTTAAAAAACTGTAAATCTCTAGCAATGCTTCAATCTTTATCAAATTCTTTTTTTAGGATCAATAAATATTGCACCCATAAAAATATATGCAATTAAATAGTTTTTAAAACTCAAAGATAGTTACCTTATTTTCTGCTTTTATAAAGTTTGCTTTTAAATTCTAGTTATTTTTAAACAAAAATAGGAATGATAACTATTTAAAGTTTGCTTATTAAATTCTAGTTATTTTTAAACAAAAAATAGGAATGATAACTATTTAAAGGAGCCTACACTATAAATCATATTTATTATTTATTTATAAAATAAAAAGGATGATTTTTCATTTTGATCTTTGCATACTAATCATCTAAAGGCTAACTACCGTAATTTAAAATTGGAGATTTTCCTAATTTAAGTTATGAATCTAAATTTCTTATAAGTAATGACATGATTATATAATCCTTGCTTCTATATTAATTAAAGCTGTAATAATAGCTTAATTTTCTAAAACTTATACAATTAAGCAGAATATGTAATATTTATGAAAGGAGCACAATCATTGATTGCTATTTTTATAAAAATATGATTATTTTCGATATGGTTTAAATATTCTAAAATTCTTATCATACTTGAATATAAAATTTACAATTAATAGCATCAAGTTTAATAAGTAATTAAAAATGATATAAAATTAATATAAGCACTTTTTAAAATCAATCTATCTGAATTTATACTTTCAATTTTTGCTACATAATAATATATGGGAAATAAGCATTCAAGAAAGCTGAACGATCTTGCACTAATTAAAAAAAAAGGTCGTAGGAAGCTTAAAACAGATATTATATGCCCTATATGTTCAGAAGTTTACAGAGCCAAAATTAATACATATGCTGACTTTGATTATCACTTTGAATTACACCAGGAAAATGATCCTGATTCAACCGCAGGGGCAATAAAAATTCCAGACGACGTGATTTTTCCTAAAGCTGAAGCGAAAATCTTACCAATCCGAAGACAGATCGATTATATCCGCATCCCATGGAATGTCGCTCATTTAGACATCCACGTTTCTAGAGAAAAAATCCTCGACGATTCACTTCAACAAATGATGAGTCTAAGTCAAGCAGAGCTTCGAAGTGAATTCCATATATTTTTCCAAGGAGAAATCTCCCAAGATGCTGGGGGTTTGACAAAAGAATGGCTCGGACTTTTAATAAAGGAACTTTTTAACGAGCAAATCGGACTGTTTCGACTTAGCAATAGTGATGATCCTCGTTATTTACCATCTCCTCACAATGAATGTATAGAATACTATATTCTTACAGGCATCGTCATAGGTAAGGCATTACTAGAAAATATTCCCCTTGATTGCGCTTTATGTAAGCCTTTCCTCAAGCACCTCCTTGGTCAAGAATGTTCTCATCATGATCTAAAATTTCAAGACAAAGATATCTACAATTCTTTACGTTACATGAAAAAGAATACTATCCAAAACATCATCTTCGAGAGCTTTTCTGTGAATTATAATAACATCAACTATCCAATAACAGAAGATGGGGACAACATCCTAGTCACTGATGACAACAAAGAAAGTTATATTTTACTTAGAACAGAATATGAACTTTATGGAAGCATGTACAATGCTATTGAATCTATAAAAACTGGACTTTATCGCTTAGTCCCTCAAGAGTATATTTCATCATTAAAGGCAAAGTATTTTGACTATATGATCTGCGGAAACCCTGTTATTAATGTCAAAGATTGGAAATTCCATACTGAGTATACTGGTGATTATTCGCCATCGCATAGAGTTATTGTCTGGTTTTGGGATATTGTGTTTAGTTTAAGCCAAAAGAGTTTAAGAGATTTATTGCAGTTTGTCACTGGGACTTCAAGAGTGCCTATTGATGGTTTTGCTGGACTAAGAACTTTACGTGGCGATCCAGCTCGTTTTAAAATAGTCTCAGTTGAGTACTACAAAAATGTCTTGCCTAGGGCACATACATGCTTTAACCGTTTTGACCTGCCTATTTATCCTAATAAACTTTCTTTGAAGTCAGCTTTGACAACAGTTCTAGCCAATCATACTCTAGGATTCGGCATGGACTAATAATATAAATACAGTATCTTGGTCATGTTTTTTTAATTTTAATCCAGATTTATATGTAAATAATGAAGTTTTGAAGAAATTTATACCCTGGGGACAATATACAGAAATTCTATAAACCGAAATTTATGTAAAGCTGACAATGGGTACTTCTCTTTTATGGGTGGAGAATCCACGTGCCAGAAAAACAACTTTTTATCTTTCTCACTGAGCTTTAGTTTTAGGCCATGAATGGTAATTACAAGGAAAATTCATATAGCACCATATGCCATTAATACTTTTTGCATAACTAATTTTACCTCCTCAGTTAAGAACTTAATATATATAAATTCCACTCTGCTTTGAAGGATTGCTCACATCTTTTCTAAGAAAGACATTGCTTTGTAACAGATATCCAGATTTGGAGAAGATAAAGAATAAATCAAAACTAAGCAAAATGCGCATTTGACCTAATTATTAAATTACTTAAAGGGAAATATCAGGCTTTATTTAATACTAGTTTGGAATATCAGCACCATAATACTGGGTAAATCTTTGGAGATGCTTAGTAAATGTTTGAGTGGAAAGGATGAGTTTTTGTTGTAGCTTAGAGGCTGCTGCGAAGATTTCGAAAATACTGCGATTGCAATGGTAAGTTTGTTAGTATTGAAAAAGTTGTGAATGCTTGATATTAACGGGGAAAAATTTTTCAAGCTTAGTAAGGTAAATTAGGTAATTTTTTGAGAAGATAAGGGTGAAAATTGCATGGGAAATATTTTAGATTATGGCGAATAAAGGTTTTAATATAGAATTTTTTATTAAGCTTAATTTTTTAGATTCAAATCTTGATTTTATAGTAAAAAAATTAGGTTAAAGTTAAGATGATGAAAATAGAATGAATTGTTAAAAGAGGTGATTAAATTATGAAATCAAATAAGTAAAAGGTTCGTTAATACATGATGAATATATTATGAATGAACATAATAATGATCTTGAAATTATCTCTGAGCCAGATGAGAAAAAAATTGAACAGGAAACTTATCTTTTCAAAGACGCTTACAAGGACTCTTATTTTTTCGATGAGTTGCAAACGCATGAACCTTTAGAATGGGTTAACATACCAAGACCTTTGCAGTTAGTCCTAAACTCAATGAAAAAGTGCCTAGTTTCTAATAATAGGCAGCTTTCTGAAGTAACTGATAAAGTTCACTTCTTGACAACTCGTTATAAGAAAAAGCTTGAATCCCATGATGATGAAATAGTCCTTCTTAGAAGAGATCTTAAAAACGCTCAAGATGGAATGATAAAATTGTTTGCAGAATCAAAGCAGATTCTTAATAATGATCTGCATGAGTTTAAAAGGCAGATTCAAAAAGATCTTGATTATAAGCAAAAAAGCATAGATGGGAAAATTTCTTTTATAGACGACCAGGTATTTAACATAAAAAAATATGTAAACTCATTGCCAACAACTGATGAGATTGATAAGAAAGTTAAAAATACTATAGATAAAGCTTCAGAGGCCTTAAAAGAAGAGCTCATAAAAGAGCATATTCAGCCAGATGTAAAATCTTTAAAAGCATTTACAAATAGTATCTTTGATATCCTTAGCAATTTAAAAAATGAATTTGAAGAATTCAAACAAAAATATCATACGAAAATCCAAGAAATCGATAAAAGCTCTACAGTAACTTATCATATGCTTTCTGATTCAATAAAATCTTCAGAAGACTCATTGAAAGCTGAAATTCTTAAAATTGAAGATTATTTTAAAGGTAAAAACGAAAGGCATAAACAAGGCATTGAAACTTTGACAGCATCTTATCTTGAACTTAATCATAAATTTTCACTAGAATTCAAATCGTATCAAAAAGAGATAGATTCACAAAAGCATAGGATACATTCAGTGTTTGAAGAAATTATAGGAATAAAGAAAGAAGTTAAAGAGGTGAGGGAAATTGAAGAAAAAATATGTCGTGATTTAGAAAGCCATAAAGTTGGAATGTCTAAAGATTCGTCTGAATATTTTTCTGGAGTAAATCATCAGGAGCATACAAACATTCATAGCCATAATTCAAATGCAGAATTAAATCCTATAGATGAATCTATTGCCCATGTAGAAGAGACTTTAATAAAGCCTAAAGGTAAAATATCTTCCGAATCTGATTCCGATGTACTCAGAAAAAGCTACAAACAAATTAAAGCCACAGATTCTCCTCAAGATCCTCAATTAGACTTTCAAAATCTTCATAGCGCTTTAAATCCTGCAAATCTTCTAAATCCTCTAAATCCTCTAAGTACTCTAAATCCTTTAAATTCACCAAATCCTCCAAATCCTCCAAATCCTTCAAATCCTTCAAATCCTTCAAATCCTTCAAATCCTCCAAATCCTCCAAATCCTCCAAATCCTCCAAATCCTTCAAATCCTCCAAATCCTGCAAATTTTCCAAATCCTCCAAACTCTTCAAGCCCTTCAAACTCTCAAAAACCTAATATATCCATACGTCTAAAAGATTCAACCGAAAAACCTAAACAAACAATCAGCAATAAAACTCGTCTATCCTCCAAAGCCAAAAAAAATAATTCTGAACTTATAAATGAAGACTACTATACAGCTCTTTCCAATCTCCAAAAATACGTTAATAAGAAAATCGACCTTTTCGAAACAAAACTAAATAGAGAAATCTATGACATCATCCTTCCTCTAGAAGAAAAACTAAAAACTACCTTAGCTGCTAATCAGATGGACTTTACTGATATCAAACAAAAACTTTCTTGGCTACCAATAAACTTCTCTCAAATCAAAGGCAAAGACCCAACTGAAGCACGACTTTTCACAATCGAGGCCCGTCTTCGTACTGAAGAAAATGCTCGTTTAGAAGCTTTTAACAAGTGCATGGCAGCCCTTAGTTCCTTCAGCATGACAAATTCTCCAACATTTGAGCATGAATTCACCTTGCCACCAATAAGAACACTAAGCACACATGAAAGGAATTATTCACAAGATTCAGGAATAATGTCTGAGCTTAGAAAACAAACTGAAAGTGAACTTGGAAAAAAAGACCATATTACAAGTGTTTTTAGCTCGAGTATGGACATATCTCCTAAGGGGCATTATATGAAAAAGTTCTCTTTAAGAGAAACTTTGCGGCCAGGGTTTAGAGATAACTCGTTTCTCAGTAGAAAATAATAAAATGGATATTAAAACTTGCCATGGAAGAATGTGTATATTATTTATTAGTTTGAAAGACTTTGCTTTTTATCTAGAAAGTAGAAGTATTTAACTTTCATAGTGATTCTGATAGCAAGTATAGGATGGGAAATAATATTTCTTTTACTTTTCGAATATGGAGTTGAATTATTGAGAATAAATCATATTTTTGAACTATAAAACGCAATAAAAATTTAATTCTTACATTCAAGTACTATTTCAATTCTTATTATGAATTATTTACTTTCTTTTGTTGCAGGTTCCTATCTATTAATGCTTACCATAATAACCTTTATAAGAGTTTTTTATCTATCTATTCTGTATAAGCCTCAGGCCAGCCTAGAAACCTTCATGCTAAGATTTTTGCATGAAAATTAGAAATTCACATCAAAATCATCTTTGATTATATTAAATATTTATCTTTCACATAAAACTTGCCCTTTCAACTGATTCAGATAAGAAATTAGAAAAACATTTGCTAGTATATTCAAGGTTACTGAGTGAAATTTAGCTTTTTCATATTTTTGAGTTATGACTTCCTCATAATCCGTTGAGATATTTTTGGAGATTATGAACCTTCAGCTATAGGCTCAGATTATCACGCAATAATGAATGCTTCTATTGTGTTTTGATAAGTGAGTTTTGCATGACCAGTTGATGTTTTCTTCTCCTATGTAGATTTTTAGAGTTCTTGCATACACTGTCGATTTCGCTGTGCAAATGAAGTTGCTCATGCTTTTTCGCAGAAACACAACTTCTTTTATTAATGGAAATTAAACAAAGAGAATATTGCCTTAGCAGATGCAAAACTGTAAGTATTAGAAGCTCTAGGCTCAAAAGTTCGAGAACAGTGTCATCAACAACTCAATTATCATTAACCCAAAGGTCTTTAAAACCCAAACCGAATTTACTTGAAAAACTCCAAAACCGTAAAGGTAATACTATGCAAAAAGTTTCCTCAGAGTATGCTTCAGTTGTTATTAAAGCATTTATTTTACCTTTGATGAATGACAATGTTCAAAGTGCAAAGGAGGTTAGGAGATTAGTTTTGATGAATGGATTAAAGCCTGCAAGAAAAGAGAATACTAATAAACTATCGATAATGCTAAATTTAGAGCTCAAATTGGCTCAAAAAAAACTTAGTAAATTAAAGAGAAGATTTGATGTTGTAAATAGTGAAAACGAAGAGTTTAAAAAGCAGATAGAAGAATATAAAAAGAGCTTACATAGAAATACAGCTACTTATCAAGATCTGAGCTTTTATAAGGAAAAATATGGGCAGCCAGAAGAAAAAAAATCAAGTATATTAGCAGTTAAAACTCTTGAATATAAATTTGCAGCTCAAACTATTTATGAAAAAATGATTGACCTATATTTCTCTTTGCACAAGGAGCAAGATAGCAATTCTTTTCTTAGGAAAGCAAAAATCCAATCTAAATTCTATAATGTCAACAATATGATGATTAGTGCTATTGTTGGTGAAATGCTTAAAAACATCTACTTATCAAATGCTGCACTTTTTTCTAAAGAGAAAAATGAATATATGCTTAGGGGTGCTGTGATTTATATAAGGAGAAACTGTGATAATATATCTCTCAAAGAGGAAATTCAAATGAATGAAATTAAAAAGGTTTATACGGAAATACCGAAAATTCTTGATAGGCTTATTATATTGAATAACACCAGATCCCAAACTTTCCAACACATAAAATCTATGAAATTCAACATAATCAGCAAAGTTAACAATCAAACAACCAACCTTAAGCAAGCTCAATATGAATGCGATAAACTTTATAAGGACTTCGAGAACTTAGAAATAAAATACTCAAACTTATTATTAGAATTTGAAAGTACACGAGAAAAAGTAAATGCAAAAGAAGCTCAAGATCGAAAACTAAACTCAGAACTTCTTTGCAAAGTTTGCCTTAAAAACTATTTCGAAGATAATAATTTTAATTGGTCATGCTGTAGACATACAACTGAATGGAATGGTTTTACTTATTGGTGTTGTGGTGAAAAGTTTAAAAATTCCCTTGGGTGCATAAAATCAAAGCACATCCCTGAGAACTTTGCAGCATTAAAAACTGCAGATTCGCCTAGTAAAAATGATGTTGATTTTTGTGTGTCTTGTAAAGAACAAGGACATATGTTTAACAGTTGTAGTAAAGATCCAAATGGGGAGATGAATGTGAAATCATTAAGTACAAGATCGAGATCAGAGACAGATTTGGGGAGAAATCGTGGACAAGGGAAGGTTGTAAGGCAAAACAGTTCAAGAATTATAAAATATGAGTGGAATGCAGATAAAGTGCTTAAGAAAAGAATAAAAATATTATAATATAACCCTTTTGCTAGTTTTATGCTAAGATTTATAGTTTCGGATAAGAATCTGCAATACCCAAATTATTTGAGTTAAGTTAGGCTATTAAATTCTTCTTCTTTTAACCATAGTTCAACTAGATTTGATTTTTTCTTTATTTTTTTCATGTCTTAAGTGAATCTTCTCTTTCAGTTCACATTAATAGCTCTAACTGAGAAGGTCCTAAAATATCTGTATTTATTTCTATATTTATTTGATAAATTATTATACTTAAGTACTAACAAGGGCTGGACAATAGTCAAGCGATAATTCCTAAATACTAATTATACTAAAACTAATGCATTCTGCATTTTTGCTAATCTCAAAATCTTCACTTCATTATCAGTTATTTATATTTTAAACAACAAATCTTTTCATTAATCCTAATATTTAAACTATTTTAGCATATTTTATTATCACCTTGCAATTGTCAATATAAAAAACATGAAAGAACTTCCTTATTTACCTAAAGAGTGTTGGCTACCAGACTCCTCAAGCACAAACTGCTATAAGTGTGAAAAAAGTTTTAATGCCCTCCGTCGAAGACACCATTGCAGATACTGTGGGTATATATTTTGTTCTAACTGTTCAACAAGCAAGCATCAGCTTGAAGATGGCACTCAAATTAAGCGTATATGTGAAAAGTGCTTAGATTCAATAATCAAATATATGACTAAGCCTAAAGCTGAAGCTGTGACTTATCCAATTATACCAAATAAACATCCAGGTGTTAGGACTGTTCCATTGATAGATGAGACTAATGAGGATAGTGCTGAAGAAAGTGAGAGTGTAGATGTGGGACTTACACTGCCTGAGGAGGAAAATGCTGAGCAAAGAGCACATGAAGTGTTTGAAGAAGTGAATAGTCATGAGTTTATTCAATATAATGAAGACGCGCAACGGTACTTAGAAACACGTGTAAGCGCGCTTTTAGAAGAAAATGCTCTAGACAAATCCTGGAATACCCAAATAATAGAAGCAACAAAAACCGTTGTCACCTCAATATGCCCCTCAGTTCATTACCGTAAAGACTCCATGGACATTAACAATTATCTTCGCATCCTAAAAATTGTTGACAAAGAAAAATCTATAAAATATCTTAAAGGCGTTGTGTTCAAAAAAAATTTAGCAATCAAAAGGATGAGTAAAAAAGTTCAGTTCCCAAAAATTCTCATGCTCCAAGGGAACTCAGGCTTTTATTCTGAAGAAAAAAAGCTCGTTTCAATGCAAGAACTCGAAGAGCAAGAGCGTCATTACTCGACGATGCTCATAAAAAAATTCAACAACATCAAACCTGATGTCATTCTCACAGAAAAAAGTATGCCGCAAATACTCATAAGTTCTTTATCCCAATACAGTATCAGCATATTTATCAACGTAAAAATGAAAATCCTTCAATTAATATCAAGATTAAGCACTGGGGAGATTCTTGAGCACATAGACCACACATCATGGAAAACTAATTATTTAGGCTATTGCAATGAATTTATTCAAGAAAGCACTGGGGATTCAATGATAGCATGCTTTATCCACCCAGACAATAGTTATCTATGTGGTTCAGTATTGCTATATGGACCTGAGAAGGATGAGTTGAAGAAAGTTAGTAAGGTTTTGAGGGAGATGGTTTTGGAATATAGGAACATATTTTTGGAAAGATATGTGTTTTTACAGTGTGGGATGCAAAATATCCCAAACATATTCTTAGAAATGCACTCAACTAACTCAATTTTCAAACACTTGTCAATATTTGGCAGCAAACCTTGCACTAAGCCTGGGGTTCATAATATTAAATACTATACAAATAATGGTAAAGCTCTTGGGGACTATGTTTTGAATATGATGGTCAGCCCAGAGACTAGGTGTGAGTCTGGTAGGGTGCACAAGCTTGGTGTGCATACTTATTATTACTGTAAAAGATCAGGAAGGGTGAGAATATCGATGCATAAGACCAACTGTGATTTTAATGAACTTATGATAGCAAAAGAGTGCACACGATGCAGAAAAGTTATAATCAACCCAGTTCAATTAAGTAAATCTGCCTGGGAGTACTCTTTTAATAAGTTTCTTGATAACTTTTTTACAGAAATCCCTGTTTCTCACGTCACATCAACCTGCTTCCATGATTTTTTCAAAGCAGGAAATTTCACTTTCTCATATCGGAACCTCCAAGTTAATATAGAATGGGAAAACACTCAAATGCTCAACATAGTTCAAATGAAAACAACTTTTAACCATGAATATTATCAAGTACTGACTAAGAACGCAGTCAAAGATCTAAAATACAATTCAGAATATGTGATTAAAGAAATGTATAGGGCTTCAAATGAGCTTATGATTCAATTAAGCTCAGTGAATTCAGCAGAGTTCGCTGAAGATATTGAAAAAATCACTGAAGAACTCCAGCATTTAGGTCATTCAATAGACGCGATCAAGTCTTTCCTTCCAGAAATGAACTTAGACAAATTTTCCAATTACTTAGAAGTTGAAAACTACAGGAGGAATTTATTTTTGATGTGCTGTTCAATGAAAATCAATATTGTCAACATAAGTGCCCATATAAGAAGGTTGAAATATAATGATAAATATAAGGAAAAGTCTGGAAATTCGGATACTACAGAAAGTTTTAGCTACAAATTTTGTTATAATAATGATCATGAAAGTCCGATTTTAAGCTTGTCAGAAAGCATTGATGAAGATGATTATTTGATCAGTAGCCCGAATTTTCAAGCATTACAACAAGGGTGTATGAATTTTCCTGTGGGTCGAGAGAATTTGTGTATTCCTATTGATGAGAATGATCATTTTTCGCTGATTGCTTATGCTTTGAATACACAAGAGTATTATGATAAAGTTGTTGCAGAGATTAGTGGGCCTGATGATTTGGTGGAGGTCTCTGAAAGCAGCCTGAACACGCATTTCGCACATTTTTTTACGAATTTTGAAGAGGAAGAAATTATTGATCACATGTTTAAAGAGTCAATTTTTAGGCTTTATGGGAATTATTTGTCGGTTTATATCACAATGTACTATGCAAAACAGTTTCACGTTATAAGGAACTTTAAGTCAGGGACTGAAAGAGAAATTTTACTTAGCTTATCAAAATCAGAACCTAGCTCAGCACAGCTAGGCAAAAGCAAAGCTTATTTTAAATTTTCAGCAGACAGAAAGTTTTTGACTAAAGTTTTAGATGAAAAGCATTTTCAAATGTTTCTTGACCTCGCTCCGAATTACTTCAGACATGTTTATATGAGCTCATATCATAATATGCCATCTTGCCTACTTAAAACTTTGGGAGCTTATAAGATCCAGGTCAAAAATCATTCAACAGGGAAAAGCCATACAGAATGGCTTGTTTTATCAGAAAATCTTGGATATGGTATGCCAAAAGGTATTAAAGTTTATGATCTTAAAGGAACTGATAACCAAAAAAGGAAAGTTAAAGAAGGAGATGGAAGGACAAAAATGGATTTGAATTTTCTTGAAGATTTTAAAGGCATACCTTTAACTGTGCCCCCAGAAGCTAAGAGAATACTTGATGCATCAATTTGGAACGATACACTTTTTTTATCAAAACACAATATTATAGACTATTCTTTGCTTGTTATGATTTCATTAGAAGATAATATTATTGTCGCTGGGATAATTGATTATACTGAGCAGTACACATTAGAAAAGGCGATTGAAAGCAAATATAAAAAGGTTGTTGGCACAGAAATGCCTACAATAACACACCCAAATGTGTATAGGCAAAGATTTAGAACTCAAGTCACACAACTCTACTTTATGAGTTTAGAGAACTGACATGAGCTGGCTGTTAATAATTAATATTTAATTTCTTGGAGTGAATTTTAATCTTCAAGCATTAAGAGTTCTTTCAATGATATGCATTTTTAGTGCATAATCCAATATTCGATAAAATGTTCTCATTATTTTTACTACTTTCCTTATCGTTTCATCAAAGTTTTTGTGCTTTTCAAACTGTCAGTAAAAGTAAAGAAATGATCACAGGTAATTTGCTGCCTTGCAAATATATAACATACAACTCTTATTGTGTAGCCTACTTGATTGATGAGCTCAGCAATATAGTTTAGTTTTCCTCGTAGAGGTGTCTCTATTTCTTAAAATTTTGAATTTTCTTCATGTTTTGTTTACTTTAATCTACATAAAGCTTATTACTCCATAAATCTATTGAATCTGCAGACATACTTCACTCAAAGAAATTGCTGAAGTTATATTTGCTTTTCTAAATTGTAATCAGCTCAGTAGATCATGCTCCATATTATAATGCTATGATAAAAAATGTTCCTTCTTCACAACTACGCCTTTTCCTTACCTCTTATTTGAGTACTTTAATTTTCTTGTCATGAGTCTTTTACTTAGAATAATCTGGCCTATAACTTATCTATATATACATATGTTACCAAAATTACCAATAAAAATATTTTATCTCACTAAATCAAATTGCTTTTAAGCCAGTCTTCATCAGAATCTTCAATCATCCCTAAAACCAAAGAAATAGCTATAGCGTCTATTAGAATTTTCAAAGTTAAATCTTCAAAAATGCCATAACTCAAAAAACATCGTAGCTTCTTTAATCATCAGCTGATTGCCTTTATAAAATACTTTTCTTGATTTTTCAGAGTAAGAAGAAATGCCAACCTAAGAGTCACTATGCAAAAGCTTGCAAGTTCAATTATCCTCCGTATTTTTCAAGATCAAGAAACTTTTGTCATTTTTAATTAAATCTATGCTAAAAAAGTTCTTAAGTCAGCTTTGCAATATCACCTGGGTCTATACTAAATTGAAGTCATCTCTAAAAACTAAAGGTTTCCAAAGATTATCCTAACTATCCATTTATTTTATAAATTAAAATTTATATTTAGATAGCAGACCAAAGCCTGGAACTCAAAAAACAAAAAAGCTCTTAAGAAGTTTTTGCCATAAAAGATTTCTTATAAAAAATCATGTCTTGAAATTATTACGGAGAGTTTGATTATTTAAAGGAATAATTTATAGGGATTAGGAAAATTATAATTTATGCAGACGCTTTTTAATATAATTAGTATAAATATTCTGAGATTAGTTATGGCTCAGATGACACTTTGGCCGAGCGGTTAAGGCGATAGCCTGCTAAGCTATTGGGATTTCCCGCGTGAGTTCAAATCTCACAGGTGTCGTTTTTTATTCTTGGCTAGTTTGGGGTTATATTTCGTGATAATATATATCTAAATTTTTTAAGAAATATTCTATATAACCAATTTATTTTAGATATAAAATTGAATTGATTCTTGGTAAGACCAGATCAATAAGAAAAAATTATGAAATGTTTTAAAGGTGCAATTAAGAAAGTTGACAGAAGGATACAGTCTAGAGAATATATTTAAAATAGTATTTCTATTAGATCTCAACAAGAAAACTCTTTTTTCAGGAGTATCTTCGACTCTAACTAGTACCCTTTGAACCTTATAGCATGATGATACTTCCGTTTTTCAAGCTTACATTCTCTATTTGGACAAAAATTTTCTCTCCTCCAATAACTTCATCTTTTACTTGAAGATTATTTTTTGTCAACTCTTAAAATTACTGAAAAAGCTATACTAATGTATCACTGCATAACATGCTCATAGCAATAGCTATAATTAGTATACTTTACTTATCCAATAATACCTTAAAAGTAAAGCATACAGCAATCACTTAATTTTCTCTGAAAATGTTTCTTTTCCTTACAGAAACACTTTCCCATTTTTTAAATACATTTTAAGTTTTGATCTCTGCTCATTGTCATTGGATAAGTATGCTTTGGGCACCTTTTAGATCTGATAAAGATTTTTCTCAAAAATATAACTTATGCATGTATTTTTATAGAAAATATATCAAGAAGGTTTACGCATTGACTTTTCAAAGTTCAATTCTTCAAGCGTTTATTAATTTTCTCAGGGAAAATTACTATGAAATAATCCTATCTCACTTACTTCTATCAGAAAAAAAAATATTCCTATAGGATTTAAAATCAAGCAGAACAAAATAAATCTTTATTGTTAAAATCATCGAAAAATTATAATTTATAATATTTTTCCTATTATATAGATTATGATAAATCAAACTGTGCTAGATTAAAAAACTTCAAGTGTTTATAATATACAGTAACTTGCTTTATCATGTTTTTTCTTTCAAAAGCATTAACTGTATTTCGACAAATATTGGTTTTTATTATATAATAAACTCTATTATTTGCATAATACTTATATGATTATGCATGAACAGCCTTTCTTTTTATCACTCTTCTTTATGTTTGGTGGCTTAGGCATAGAATGGTTTTCGTATTTAAGCAGGGGAACCTCATAAATAGTGTGGATTGGCATTTTATTTTTATCAGGAAAAGATACCGATTTTTGCCTTTTTGGTAATCGATTCGCTTCTTGGTGTCTTTGTCTACCTTCAGGTATAAGAGATTTCGATCTTAAGATTGATTTTTTTATGGGACTCATTTGAGCTAATTCATCCTGTGTAGAAGAGTTTTCATTTTTAGGATTAGACATTTATAACTATGATAATCAATTTGGAATTTAAATGCATATATTAAATCTCAGTTTGGTAATTGAATCCGATAATAATTAGCATGTTCAGCTGTAATCCTTGCTTAAAAATATATAAATTTACCCTCATATATACTCTAATTTTACACATATTCGACTTTACTAATCTCTATAAAACTCCTAAGCTTGCTCTTAATTTTTTTTGTAATAAACGCATTGCATCTAAAAGATAATAATTAATAGCTTTTATCATATAAAATATGCCATCCTTAAATACATAATATAATATTATCATCTTCAAAAATTAATTTTAATTCCGAAAAACTATTTTTACACAAATCTTTATTTAAATTTGAATCACAAAATCCTTTCTTATCAAATTTGCTTCTTGTGCTACCAATAAGTCATATTTTGTGATTCAAAACTAATATTTAACTAAGATGATGTAATGCAAATCCTTTGAGGTCTACGTCTGAGAGGCAGGAGAACCAAATTTTATAAAGCCTATCTCTACGAGGTTTTTGGTGGGCTTGCAAGCAGGCAAAGAAAGCCTGATTAGAGTTGAAAATTTTTCTTTTAGGTCACAGAGAGAGAAAGCTTGCCAGACAAGATGCTGATTATTGAATAGGAGCACTTCCTCAGTCTTTTATCTAGAAGGACAACAACCTTAAGCAGCATGTGCTATTCCTAGTAATTCAAATTTGCACTCTTGGATGGTCGACAAGGAGAAGAGTTTTTTAGCACTAAAATGGCAAAACTCTGTGATTGTGGAACGGCAAACCTATTAGGTAATGGGACTTAACGTGATCTTTACCACATCGATTAATCAAGAAAATCGCAAATCAAGATCAAAACATAAATATATGTTTGAAGAAAAAAATAGCTTGAAACCATAAATGGTTTTAAAATCTCCTTTACCAAAAGAAATTTATAGAATTAGCTACGCTTAAAGGTAATTTACATTAAAAATTGTAATATTACTATAAATTTATTAATAGATTATGAAATAATGCTTTCTATATTATGATTAAATATTATTTTAAATTAAAATTTATAAAGTGCCATATAGTGATGAAAATTTAAATCTGACGAAGTCTAAGTAATGCTTAAGTTGTTAATTAAATTTTTGAATTTGAATTTTAATTTTTATCGCATTTACTAAAGAATCCGATAGAAATTTAGTGGTTGCCATTTAAAAAGTTATCCAAAGATTCCGATAAAAATTATTCGACAAAATCACAATATCTTCCTAAAACCTAGAAGACCTTCATTTCATACAAATTTAAAGTTATAACTAGATACCTTATTTTCAAGTAAAAATCTTATTTTTATTTACCTATCTTTTCAGAGTCGAAATATACTGCTTGTACTTAGCAACAATATCATCCAAATGCTCGGCATTCAAAATAGTGATATCAGCAATAGCGGCTGTGATGACATAAGGGTCCATATTCGAAGCAGGTCTTCTATCTTCAATATACCCTTTTTTATTAGCATCAGTTACTCTCGGAATTCTAATTGATGCTCCTCTATCAGCAACTCCAAAAGTAAAAGTATTTAAATCTGACGTCTCACATTTGCCTGAAAGCCTTTTCTCATTATCCACTCCAGTCAATGATATATACTTACTATGAGCATGTCCAAGCTTTTCAATTTGTTGTTTAATAACTTCTAAGCCTCCTTCAGATCTACTCCCCAAAGTACTATAGTTTGTATGGCATCCAGAACCATTCCAGTCATTAGACATCACAGGTTTAGGGTCCCAGCAAATGCAAACTCCAAAGAGCTCAGCACATCTAAGCAAAAGATACCGGGCTATCCACATCTGATCCCCAGCGGAAATGCTTTCACAAGGGCCAACTTGGAATTCCCACTGTCCAGGCATGACTTCAGCATTAGTACCACTTATATTGATTCCGCAATGCAGGCAGGCTCTCATATGTGCTTCCATAACTTGTCTGCCAACAATGACGTCACTACCTACACCGCAATAATACGGGCCTTGAGGTTTCGGATAGCCTGTAATAGGGAAGCCAAGAGGCCAGTTTATTTCTTTTCTATAGAGGATGTATTCTTGTTCTATGCCGAACCATGGCTTTTCGTGATCGGTTTTGTTGAAAATTTCAACAGCAATTTTGCGGAAATTGGAATCTGTGCGTTCACCATTTGGGTAATAAGTCTCGCACCAGACTAGGATATGCTTGCCCAGGCGGAAGGGGTCAGGGAAAATAGTTTTAGGCTTTAGAATTACTTCGCTATCATGGCCTGAAGCTTGATTTGTTGATGAACCATCAAAATTCCACTCTGGCAAGTGATTTACATCGACGTCTTCAGGAAGAGTCATACATTTTGATCTTATGTCGATTAAGTTACCTCCCAGCCAGATGTACTCAGCTATTATTCTACCGTTTGTGTTTCTTTGCGAAAAGTCTATGACTGAAGATTGGAGTTCGTTCATTTATATAGGAATTTGATTTCTCCTACAAAATGCGGCGGAAGTATTCAGAAAATGCTAAATTTTATATTTTGGGAAAATTGAGGTTTAGATGAATTGAAGTAGATGCTGATTTATTTAAGGATAGCCAAGGTTAGATTTATGCGTTTGGGATATTTTTTAATTTTTGGTAGGAAAAGCTTAATGTTTTTAAAAGGGAGTTTGTGTTTTAGAGAAAAAGATTTTAATTTTTTTGCATTTAGAAGTAATTATAAAAGTAAGTTAAAATCTAATTAAAGTGCTTAATATTAAGTGAAAAATTTTCTTGCATAGACCTATATTTTAATTGATATCTGAATAGAAATGAAAAATATACTCTATTTTTGATACAATTTTTTATATCATGCATTATTTTTTTTATAGATATGCTGCAGAAAAAATTGTATGAGAATAAACAAATACAGTATATTATAAATAATTAAGAAGTTTAAAGTGGGTGAT
>MPUH01001195.1:0-21369 GCA_001970955.1 Stentor coeruleus
AAACTTTTATGTAGATATTTAGCCTTCATATTAATTTCAGTATGAATTAAAGCTATGCATAATGACATTTAAATTCAATAAATTATATAAACCTTATAATATTTTTACCATATCATTTAACAAAAACTTCAATACTTTTCTCTTATATAAATTTTTATGCTTATCCATATCTAAAAAAAAAATTAAGTTTTATCATAAAGACATGCTTAAATAAAAAAATCCTTTTAGATTCATGCTTATACACCTTAACACAATTTTCACCCAAGCTATCATAAGATTTTGTTATAAAAAAGCAGAATTTAATAAAAGTTTCTGTTAAAATATAAGCAAAATCAAATCAAAGTTCCAATAATCATCATAATAATAATATCTGGGCTTATCAAAAATATTTCATAATTCTTACTCAATATAATACAATCAGAATTTAATATATAATCATCGACCCCTTCCTTTATTATTTGCATAACTCATTAAATCTAATAAATTCTACGTATCTTTTAATACACTTCTTATTTCTTTTCCTCTTTAAACACATTATTATTATAATCAATATAAAAACTATAATTTTAATCCAATACATGGTAAAATATGTTTCAACTATATTCAAAAAATTATAAAGTTTGAAATCTTAAATAATACAATATTACAAGCAAAGATACAAAAAATATTAATTTATGATATAAAAAAATGGCAACTGTGGGGATCGAACCCACGCGGCTATTCACCAGCAGATCTTAAGTCTGCCCCCTTAACCACTCGGGCAAATTGCCTTCTTGGGTTATTCAATTTTTTCCAAAATATATCATCTTGTTTATACCTTTATCTTATTGAATTTTCAAATACTTATTTAATAAGCTATCTTTATATAATCAGAAATATATACCTAAAAAAAAACAAAATAATACACAATTTTATATTAATTAATTAGATTTCTTATTTTTATTAGCTAACTTTGTATCAAGTTCAGATAATATCGATGTATAAGGGTTTTTAACATGGTTTGAAGGAGTTTTTAACCTGGTTATGCTAGTGAATCTATTTGTTTTTTCTAAAAATATAGACTGTAATCTAGGATTTGTGCTTATTGATTTCTTTTTAAGAGAGGATTTGCTTCCTTGTGGAGAATTTGAATTAGTATAATAAAAAGGTATAGGACTTTCTATGGGTATCCGATTTACACTTTGCCCTTTTTTACGTGTTTTTTCTGTGTTTAATTCTGAGCTGGGGTGTTTGGACATATCACTTTTCTCAGTTAGCAAATTTTCAAGCATGCTAGAATTCGCTTCCATAAAATAAATACTTTTATCTTTGATTTCAGCGTTTGGGTTCAAGTTTTTAATATCTTTTTGTCCTTGTAAAGATTCTGATAAGTCTTTTATCATCTTTTTCATATCCGACATCTCTTCATTCTTCACAGAAATTTTCCTTATACATTCCTCAGAGTCTTTCTGTATTTCTTCAATAGCATTACGCAATATTTTAATTTTATTTTTCGCACTTAATTTCCCAACTTCAATCTTTTTATTCAATATACTCAATTTTTGTAACCTCATTGAATACTCAATCTGCCTTTTTCTTTCAAAATCTTCATTATTATCTTTATCATAAAACTTATAAACTGTTTCTAATTGGGCGAGTTTCATAGCTAATTCTTGTTCATTAATAGCATTTTTTTTATTATTCTCCTGTTCTTTATCCATATCATATTTAATCTGTCGAATATTTTCAGTCATATCAATTAGCATAGCCATAAGATGATTAGATTCTTTTCTATTTAAATCATTTGTACTATGACTCGTAGCTATAATTATCCCTTTATCATTTTCTGCAAGTTTAGTCTTAGTTTGGGTTATTTTATTAGTTAAATCTTGAACTTTAATTTCTTTTTGTTTGATTTTGTCTCTTAATCTTATCATAAACTCATAGTCAAAAACCTTATCGTAAGTGTTTTTTATAGTTAAATATTCGTTTGATAAAGACTTTTTGCAAGATTTACGACCACTTTTTATCGACTTTGGCTTTCGGGATTGAAGTTTTTTTATTTTTTCTTTGAGTAGAGTTATTTGGTATTTTAAAGATGAGTTTTCATTGATTAATGTGCTGAGTTTGTCTGAAGATGAGGATTTTGATAGGATTTTTATGTTTGAAGATGTGTCAATGTTAGATATTGAGCTGGATTTTAAAGAGTTTGTTATATTAGGATTTGATAGGTTATTTGATGTTACAAGCTTTTCTGATAGGGTTTTAGCAGCTGGTTCATCATCAAAATCATCTTCATATGTATAGGTATAATCATCTTGCATATAATAACAATATTTAACTTTTTAGAAATATAGTAAGTTTAGTATAGATAATAAGTAGGTTTTTAAAATTGAATATAATGCAATTTTAGATAATTAAAGAAAGGTGATTTTTAGAACTTGTGGTTGATGAGGCTTACTTGGTTTTAAATAAGAATCAGATGATATTTTAGTTAAATCATCATGTATATTAATGCAAAAATATTATAAAAATCAATTAGTAACTCTAGTGGGAGTTTTTATTTTCAATTAATTTATTAGCCTCAGTAAAAAATAAATGCTTGATGCAGTATCCAGTAGACGCTTCACAGAGAAAGAATATTTTAAATCCCACTTTTTTGGTTTCATTGGGAGGTATTGTTTTAATTTGCATCTCCCTGTGTATCCTATCAAAGATTCATCTATTGATAGTTTATTTATAAGTTTATATGTTTTATTTGAGAGCATATTGATCTTTTCAGAGAGAGATTTTTTATCTTGCAAAGTTTGTCATCCAGATCTTTTTTTCTAAAGCTAAGAAGCTTATTTATTGCAATAAATCTATTGCATAATATGATATTTTTGATTAGGTTTGACTACCATATATCATGTAATTCCCAGTGAAATTTGAAGTTAAGCTTTTCGATTTATGCCCATCAATAAAATGACCCCAAAGGTATGCCTGAAGTTCTTCAATATCATATCCTTCTACGATTCCATCACATTTTTTGCTGTGGCTTCATAGTAGTTTTATTTATTTTACCTTATAACATCAAGGGTAAATTCTTTACCAAGAAATATCTGAAGATTAAGGGCTCATTATCTGCAAATATCCTAGACAGTGCTAAATCTTGTGAACTTCTTACAGGAAATTCCCATCTGATGGTATAAATACTTTCCACCTTTAAAAAAGAAATATCTGAAGTTCTTCCAACAAACTTATCCATTTATTTAATGACAAATATGCAGAGAAACTTATATATAGGGTCATATATTTCATATAAAGAGTTAAGGTAATAAAATTGAATTTTCATAATTTGGATAAAAATCAAACTTTATAGTAAATTCAGTCTTAATACTTCATTTGTAAAATAATATAATAAAATACAAAACCATAAACATTATTCTTATCTTTGCAATATATTGTTTAATCTATAAATATGTAGCTAATAAATCTAAGAATATCTTATAAGAATTATCATTTTTTTATCTACTATGAATTATAGTAAGCTTTAGTACTAGAAACTGTCATCACTTCTAGCATAAAAGGAAAGAAAATAGTAAAAAACCATATTGCCCAAATACCAGTGTAATCCCAGTCATCTAGTATAAACCAACTTGTAATTACCGTACCAAACAGATGAAATATTATCTGCACCAAATTCATATTGTCAAACAACAGCGAATATCCCATAAACAACACAAAAATTTCAAAAATTTCCATACAAAGAGAAAGCACAACACATGCAAAAATCGATGCTTTAGCTCTTAACTCCTCATCACTTGAATATCCACTCGGTAAGCCAGTTTTAAGATTCTGCTCATACGTCCAAAACAAAGTTATCATCATAATAACATGTGAAATACACGATATGAACTTTGCCGGGGCAATAGTTTCGCTTGCAACTCCCATTTTTTATAGTATTTCAAGCTAATTTTTTCATATAAACTTAGGAATATATATAATTATATTTCATGTAATAAATAAAAACAGTACTGAAGATTTGTTTTTCAATTTTCCTAAATGAAATCAAGAATATATTGTATACTAAAAATATATTAATTATATAGATTAGTATATAAGAAAGAGTAAAAGTTTGAGATTGAAATAAGCATGCAGATTGAAAAATCAATGCGGACAATTTGTTTTTAATAAAAAATTAAGTTGTAGTTATAATCCAAAAGAAGGAAAATTATAAAAATAAGTTTTTTAGGGAATATTTTATGAAGGGCGCACTTAAAATTGAACCTTTCTGATTATTGGAATGAATATTAGCAGAAGGTTAATGACCTGAAATCACAAAGGAGGATGGGAAAAAAGAATTGAGAATGATGCTGAAGTAAAGATTTTTAATGGAATATTAAGATATAATTATGCGAAGGATATTGATTTTATAAGCTAGGATAGTATAGTGAGTATAATTAAATTCTAAGAGTTTGTATGTAGCTTTTTGATTAGAGAATTAATATTTGAAGTTTTGAATAGGTTAAGAATTATGAATGATATATTTTATGTTATCAAAGAAGATTAAAATTATTATAAGTCTGAGGGTATCTTTTTGAATATATTTCCCTGATACTGAGTTTTTTTTAAATCAGTTTAAATCTAACTTATAGTTATTATTAGTCTTTAAAAAATCCTCAGTACCATTTTATCTTAAATTCAAAATCAATATAATTATCATTTATATTTCAAACTATATTTTCAAATCTTCTAAACATAAAACTTTTATAATTAGACGATTATTATATAGAAGTTTGGATTTTTTTATATCTTTTTGGATTTATTTCCATAACATTTTTAAATGTAGCTCTTCGTTTTCTTTTATCACCCCAAAACTCTAAATTATTTTTTAGTTGGCCAAGGACAAATTTGCTAACTGTTTCGCTTTGTAAATNATTTTTTAGTTGGCCAAGGACAAATTTGCTAACTGTTTCGCTTTGTAAATAAAAACACCAAATTTCATATAAAGGTAAGCAAATATTCTTAATAAACCCAGCTTGGCTTTTTGAAATATCAGTGTTTTCCCTATCACAATACATTGAAATTGGTTGATTACGTTGTTTTTCTATATCCCCTTGTCTAAAAAATTCCTCACATACCATCATACTCCATTTTTCATGTAAATCGTAATCTTTGGCACTATGGCCGATATCTGCACATTTTAAAGACATTCCTAATATTTGGCATTTATCTTCAAATATAGAAACGTTTATGTTTGATAGGATTTGTACTCGAGTTTTGAATTTACCTAAAATATCGAAATGCTTTGACATGTCGGTTTCAAGAATCATTTCGATAATAATTTTTCTTAACTTTACCCAGTCTTCTGGAAGGGTATTTTTAAAAATATTAAATTCTTCGATATTGAGCAATTTAAATATTTTTGCTGTATGCATGTTCTCAAGCACAGAGTTATCATTATACCTAATAGCAAGCTTATCCCTATTATTAACCAAAAACCTGTTCGTAAGCGCTTTATGACCTACATCATGGCCAAGTGCAGAAACAACACAAGAAACCATATCACTCTGATTCAAACTCTTAGCCAAATCGCTTTGTAGTACAAAAAATAATTGTGTATGCAAAACATCTGCAGCATGACATGCATTATGATATGGATTTTCCTCATAACCTCGTTCAAGTTTCTGAAAAAAAGCATCCGAACATTCTTTATCAATTCCTAAAAACTCATTCAATCGCCACTTTTCAAATAAATATTTCCCAGCAATTCCCACACTTTGCCCAGTTGTATTATAAACAAACCATATATCAAAACTCCAATTTTTCCCTAACTGTGACAAAACACTTTCTAGTTTTTCTATACCATAATTTCTAAAAGGAAAAACTTTTTCATGATTTTTAAGCTCAAAAACTGTAACTTCAGTCACTGCTGATCGTTCTGGAGGAATTGCAAAGGATATTTTAAGATAATTTTGATTTATAAATTCTTTATCTTCTGGGTCTATGCTAGGTCTTGGCTCAGCTTTGACTTCTTTTAATAAACTTGTTTTGCCGATTTGCTTTTTGATATGGTCGATTTCGATTTGAGCGAGTTTTAGGTTTTGCTTTATATCTTTGAAGAAAATTACAGAGCAAGCGTGTTTTAAAGCTTTTTTGATTTTATCACAAGATTGGATGAGATGCTCGGTATCGGTTTGGTAGTTGTTTTCAAAATCCTCATCACGGTTTGGTATTGTATTTTTATAGGAACACTCGTTTTTTAGGTTGATATAAAAAGATTTTTTAAGATTCAACTCATTGTGCTGAGTATCTATAACTTGGAGGATAATGAAAAAAATAATAACGAAAATTTCATTGTAGTTACTAAGGTTGCAAGCTTTATCGCTTCCAAGTGTTGCAGCTATATATTCCAAAATCAGAAAAGTGCTAATAAGTAAAATAGCGACAAAATTTTGACAAAGAACATGTTTCAATGTAATAGAATAAGCTATTATGGCAATGTTCATAGGCAGATTATACTCTGATTGGTCTGTTTCATTTATCGAATTAAGAACATATGCATTACCAATAATCAAGTAAGTATATACAAATAAACTTAATCCTAAATAAATACATCTGATGTGTTTGATAAAAATTTCAGGATACTTCAGTAGAGGTAAAGCGCTTAGTGACAATACAACCAAGCTGATATTCCAGGATATATGAAAAATCAAATGATTCCAACACATTTTGTTGTTATTATAAGCAATAACTGAAAATATTAGGTAACAAGCACAAGTTAAACATAAGTTTAGATAAAAAATCAAAAGTTTGCGATATAGGCCATCAGATAATTTTTTTCCTTGTTTATCAAAGTAAAGGTACTTCATATACAAGATGTTCATACTCTGTTCATGGAAATTTAAAAGATTTGGATCTAATGGAAGTTGGAGTTTTTCATCTTCTAGTGATTTATTCACTCTAAAGGATCTTACTTCATCGTATTCTTCAACCATATTTTATACTTTTTAAATAAAGATCACATATGGAATTGTATAATTGGGTTGTTTATTGTTTATGGGTTATTAGTATATAATGGCAGACTTTTTAAGTAAAAAAACACTTATAACAACTTTTTAGAAAAGTATTATTTTTAATGATTTATTCTTGAACATTTTCCGAGCATTGAATCGTATAATTTTGTAATGATATGATTATAAAAATGCTAAAATATTAGTAATTCCTATAGATTTTGTGTTTAGGGAAGGTTTAAATATATTTATAAATATTTGTAGGGGAGATATTTGAATAGAATCTTTTAATAGAACTTATATTTCTATTATCAAAAAAAGCTAAAAAAAATTTATTACTATCCAACTTAAGAGGCGGGAGATTTTCTTCTTAATTACAAAGCTTATTAACTTCTTAATTAAAATAATTTATGATATCTATTTGCCTACTTTTTTTGTGAAAATCAGCCAACATGAAATCATGAATATTCTCCAAGGTGTTTGTGATCTTAATCAATTTTTCGTTTCCATGCTTGGCAGAGTAAACTTTAAACATTGAATAAATTAAATTCTTAAATTTTATTTTCTACATCATCGAACCATAGATTGAAATTTGTCAATTTTTTAATGAATCATACTAGTAAAGCTTAGAATTAAAATCAATATTGGCTGTTTTAATAATTGAACCAGCTATGGAGATATTAATAAATTGTAATCTTTGAAACTAAATCATACCGTATCAGTTATTTCATCATTTCATTTTCAGATTTTATTTTATATCTTTTATCACTTTTACAATATTAATAAGATTGAATAAATTAATCTTTTCTTTTATATAAATAGTTTTATATTTATAAATACTATTTTTTTCAGCTGCATTTCTTCTGTCTTCACTATTTCAATTATTAGAATCAATAAAATCTTGTCTTTTAGTGGAAGTTCTTTTAAATAAACTTTAGTCATGATTATAATGCGGAACTTAAATGAAATAAATATGTTTATTTTAGGAAAATTTCAAAAATTTTATCCAACTTCCATTATTAAGACTTGTATCCAACTTAAAAATCAAAAAAAATATCATAAAATCATGATAAAAAACCTAGTTGAAAAAATGTCCAATACAAAAGAATACTCTTATTAATATTTAATCCTCCTTCAAAATTCCAGCTTTTATTTGCATATTCTTAAATCAGATCCCTCAAAATCTTTTCCAACATAATTTTCTTAATCCTACACTTTTCAAAATCAATATTCCATAACATAATCCCTCCTTTTCCAAATCTTTAATTCCTAAAAGTCACATAACCAAAGCATAATTCTTTCAATAAGCATAAAATCAAAAAAAAAAACTAATAAATTATAACAATGTCAAATCATCCTGATATACATGAGTTCCAAAGTCCATTTCGTTTACCAACCGATGAAGAGGTATTTATAACCCGTGAGGCTGAGCGTCTTCAAAAACAAGAAATTAAAGAAAAACTAAAAGATATAAAAATCTGGGATAAACAAACGGCATGTACAAAAGGACAACTTAAACGTCCTAACGAATCTAGTTTCCAAGTAAAACCAATAGAAGAAAATCAATACCAACAATTCACAAGACCTAAAGAAAGAAACCTTATAACTGCAGCATTAGAAATTGTAAGCCAAAGATCAAAACTTCCACAAAGCCAAAAAACAGAAAACATTCGTGATTATGTTGAACAAAAAAAAGAAATATTTCGTGTTGAGATGAAATATAGAATACTTAAAGATGAACGAGAGAAAATCCGCAAACGGATTTCAAATAAAGAATCAGCTTTAAAACGTAGTGAAGAAATGCTTAATAATGATTATACACGTTTTACAGAACATATTGATAAAAACAAACGGACTAAAGAAGAAGCTATAAATAGAGCTAATCAAGAAACTCAAGCGAAAAAGGAAAAAGAAACAGAAATAAAACAGTTGGAACAAAGAAAAGCTGGAATCACAGCAGAAATATCAAGGAACGAAGAATTATTGGAAAGTTTAAAAAAACATAAGGAATTCCTAGACAGACTTACACCTCCAGATTGGCTTAATAAACAAAAGTTAGCATTTCAATACAAATATCAACAACTGAAAAATAATTGGGTCCAAAAACAAAGCTTAGAAGACTCGTATGAAACTTTAAATGACCCAGAAATAGATTCAAAAGACAGTATATCAAGTATATCTGGAAAAAAACCTAGAAACTTATCTTTAGCCAAAAATAAAAACCTGGAAAAAAAATTTGATGAATTAGTTGCTAGAGGGATTATCAACGTATATTCTGAAGATGATGAAAAAATGTACTTTACTGACCCTGACCAACTATCAACAATCCTTAAAGAATTTGAAGATAATAACTTATTTCTCATTGAGCTTATACAAGAAATGGACCATACATTAGAAGTTGCTAAATCAGAACTCGACTATTTCAAAGTGAAAAATGAAAAAAAAATCGAAGAAACCCGACGAGAAAAAGACATGCTTTCTAAAAGTTTAAACCTTAATAGAGAAAAACTTAGTATGATGACTAGAAGGATATCATCTATAGAAAATAAAAAAGAATCTAATAAATCAGCTCAGAATTTAAGAGATGAAATAGGTAAATGTTATGCGTCAATGGGTTTTGAGAATGATTCAGGACTACAGCCTATAGAAATGTTAAAAATTATAGAAAACAAAATCAATTCATTATTGAATGATGTGAAGTTTTTAAGATATGTTATGGAAGAAAAAATCAATAAGCTTGAACAAGAAAAAGAAACTGAAAGAAGGGAGTTTGTAAGAGAACAGGCGCAGTTGAGAAAGGAAAAAGATGATAATATTAGAATAGCTAAAGCACAAGAGAGGGCGAATAACCCTAGTATTAAGAAAATTGGCAGGTCGGAGATGAAGAAAGTGCTTATGCAACAGAAATCTGTTGAAAAAGAAGAGAGATCCGTGCAGAAGTCCTTAGAAGAGCAGATTAGAGAGTTTATTGAAGAGACTGCTAATTAAGGATTTTTTATTACTTAAAAGGATTTTCTATAGAGGATAGTTTGTCAGGCATTATTGAGATAATCATTTGTCCTCGGACAAAGACGATACCTAGTTCTCTTGAGTTTTTGGTTTCGTCGATTGTGTTTTCTAAGACTAGGTTTGGGATTTTGTCATAGGATTTTAGTGTTCCTACTACTTCTCGGTCAATCATACGCACTCGGACTTTTGTATTTAGGTAATCTGCTAGGTCGATTATACTCTCTTTACCTAGCATTTTTTTATTATATTTTATGGAATTTGGAGGAGTTTAGGGGAAATTGGAATATAAGATTTTTGTGTGAGGTAAATAGGATTTAATTAGAATTTACTTGTATAGAAAAGATGATGGGGTTTATGATTAGTTGATTGAATAGATTAAATAGGTTTTTAGATTGGAGATTGGGTTTTAGGGTTTTTATTATTTGTTTTTTAGATTGGGAGCTTGCAGTTTAATGATTTTTAGTATCTCTTCTGTTAGGTGATTATTTATATATTATCATAGTATGAAATTTCAATATATGATGCCTTAGTCAATAAAATATTTTCTGATAGTGGATTCATCTTTGAAAATTGCAATAATATCAACATACTCAAAATGTTCCTTCCCAAAATAATTCATGCTCTCATAAAAAAATATAGCATAAAATATAAAAAATATCAACATACTCAAAATGTTCCTTCCCAAAATAATTCATGCTCTCATAAAAAAATATAGCATAAAATATAAAAACCTTCAGTCTAAAAGTTCTTCACAAAATTATTCTAATTATTTATCCATGCCATAATAAATATCCCAACCATCTAATCTAACAACAATTACAATTAAAGCTTATATAGACAATAAAACCTTACTAAAAATCCATAAACTACTTTGTTTGTCTCAAAAACGGGTTCCTTGAAGGTGGGGCTAAAGGATGTTCAGGTTCATCCTCTCTAATCTCTTGCATTCTAGGTACTCCAGTATACCCAGCTCTATTTTCCATCTCCTCATCTCTTCTTTCATCATCAAATCTTCTCGGTGGACTTAAATTGCCATATATTCTCTGTTCTTCTACAAACCTTCCTTGTGTTCCTTGATCTAAAGGTCTATTTTCATCAGCCCTTTTCCTAATAGTTGTCGGGCCATTTCTCACCCCATATTTCGGTTTAGGAAGATACCCAGTAGGAGTTTTACTATAAAGTACCCAAACAGTAATTCCACAAGCTAAAAGTATAACTCCACATATCAATTGAAATAAACAAACTAAAGCAACATTTGTCCTATAATCACTACTTAATTTATCTGAATCATCATCATAATAACTCTGAGCAATAGGAGTTAACTGATTCCAAGTATCTTCTTTACTAGTATCAGCTAAAATCATCCCAGCTACAAATTCAGCTATACTAAACCCGATAATCAATATTGAGACAATAAGAATTAATATTCTTAAAGGACCTAAATAGTTTATATGGATGAATTCTGCACTTTCATATGAGACTAAGGTTAATAATAAGATTACTAACATCACTGGGAGGAAACCATGAGAAGCGTATATTGGGATGTTAATATCAGCTGATGTGTGACAAACATCTCGATATAGGCAGATGACTTCACAGAATACAAGGATAAGGAGGATGTTTATACCTGACATCCAATATATAGCTTTTTGAGTTCTGCCTATTGATACGATAACTGGGTCAATTTGTTCAGGGTTTTGAAGCCCTGGGTTTGGATCTGGTGGCATATTTTGCATTTTTTAACCGGCAAATTATAAACTTAGTATAAAAAAAGTTTTCGAAGCAAAAAAATCCTCAAATCACAGTTTTTATATTAAAAAACTTATACCTCGCCTAGTAAAAAACATATAAACCAAAGGAGATTATTACAAAAATATGTCTGGCTCTGAAGTCACTGTTTCTAAATCGCAAAGTTTGGCTTTCAAAGTTGCAAAAGCTGCAGAGTTGCTTCAATCTCACCAAGAAGTGACTATAACAGCTATAAATTCTGCTATTTCGGCAGCCATAAATTTAGTGGAGTTGCTAAAACATAGAATCAAAGGTCTTCATCAAGAAAACAAATTCGAAAGAATACAAGATACAAATAAGACAAGAGTCATTATAAAACTCAGTTTTAATGAATTGTCAGCAGGATCAAAAGGTTATCAAAAGCCCATACCAGTTGTAGAGGTACAAGAAAAAACACTTGAGGAAATGAAGAAATTGCCTTGGGAAGGGACTGAAAGGAATGAAGAAAGAAGAGGTGAGAGTAGAGGAAGATGGAGAAGAAGTCGTAGAGCTTGGAGAGGAGCTCCAAGGTCTGATGAAACAAAAGGTGAGGTTACTAAAGATGAAGGGGATAAGAAAAAAGAAGAAACTAGGCAAGAAAATTCTGAAAGGAGAGTGTGGAGAAGTAGAAGAGGAGGAAGAAGAGGACCATGGAGAGGAAGAGGCAGACAAGACCGAGGTGGATTTGTCCCAGCAGGAACTCGTGATGATGATAACGAAAATAGGTATAGAGAAAGAAGGTTCAGAAGAGGTCCAAGCAGAAGAAGAGGTGATAGAAGGCCACCAAGGTCAGCACCAAGATCAGAATAATTAGTTAAATCCTTCAGAACTTAGCATTTCGTGTTTAAATATCTTCAAATTACCAAGTATAAATAGTATTCTCTGTCTCTCTTTCCTTAATACCATTAATCGCATTAGTAAATTTCTCAATCCACAGATCTTTTTCACTTTGCGACTCAGCCCACATATGCAAATTCCTCTTAGAATTGCTTATTTTAAAATGAAAACTAGGCTTAGAATCCTTAGGGTCAATTAAATCCTTATCATCAACATTTGTACTTGACGTTATCTTTAAAAAATTCTTATAATTTTTATCATTTTTATTTGCATACCAAAACACATAATCAGTCCTTAAAATAAACCACCTGTTCCTTGAAGTTTTATATTTTAATCCTTGTTTTTTTAAAAACCCTTCATGTATTTTATCCCCAACATAATCTTCTGAGTTTTTAACATTACAAATATGTAATTCTGTATTATCAACTTCAAGTGATGGATAATCATTACCTAAATTATGAATAAGGTATCTACATGAAGATAATGCATGATACCATTCTATAATCTCATCAACTTTAACTGAATAGAATAAAAAAGTTTCATTTGCATCAATTCTTATAGAGATTTTAGTTTCAAATTGTACTAAAGATAAATCAGTTACATCTTCGATTTTTATAGAAATTTCAGCATTAGATGTTTGCATATTTGAAGAAAAAAGGCTCACTTGACGGTCTAGAATAACCACCCATTTACGAACTTGGGTATTTTTCCATATTATATCTAAATATCCTCTTAAATGAGGATAAGGGTAGCTTTGCCAATTAAGTTTTCTCATAAAAGCATCTTGAAGGACTTGATCTGACATATTAGGCTTTGGGGATATGATTTCTAAGACTTTTTCTACAAGCATCCATTTTATTCCAAATGCTGGATGCCATACAAAGCCATCTTTGAATAGAAACTTCTCTTCATCTATAAGTTTTTTTATTGCATGTCTAGGATATGGGCCTCGTATTCTTGTTATTTCACGAGTTACTTCGTCTAGATAATACCAAGATTTTGTTAAATCGTGGACTATTTGTTGACGAAATGCTTCACGGGCAAATATTTGGTGGATATATTTTGCTTCGGCCATCCATTCACGTACTTGACTAAGTAAAAATTACGGAAAGTCGTTTTGTTTCAGGTTTACAGTCCAGGGCATTATGTTTTTCATTAGATTTAGGTTAATTTTGTTGTTACCTTTTTGAGAGAGAAAACTGATTTCTTCTTCTTGGAAAATGTCTTGGACGCTCCTTATGAGCATTTTTAACAGTTTTTGATGGACTAAAGAACATTTTTCACATAGAAAGATACCTAGTTGCATGTTAACACCACAGATTTCAGTATCTTCACAGTCTGCACAGTTAGGGTTATTTTTGATTAGCTGTTCCATATTTATTGTGTGTGAGGATGATTTTTTATTGGAGGATTTGAGATGAAGGTGATAATTTATGAATAGGGCTTCTTTAGATTGATGATAAGATTATGTGATTTTTAAGGTTTAGGTGGTTTATTTGGTATTTTTAAAGGAAAAGGTAACTAGTTCTTACTGATCTTCATGAGGTTTTTATTTTATTAATACTTTTAGTAAGGGTGATTGAAAACAATAATATAATATAATTTATTGTTAAAAAAAACTCATTTTTACAATTGATTATAAGGGTGTAGAAGGTTTATGATTGTTTATAGGATGATTTATTAGGATTTTTTGGTTTAAAAGGGAGCATTTAAGTGGCTTTATGGAGATTGAGATGTTNGGAGCATTTAAGTGGCTTTATGGAGATTGAGATGTTTAAGTAAGGTATTTTATTTGAAAAAAATATATATGATAGAAAATATTATAATATATATGGTTTATTTAAAGGACTGCTTAGAAATATCATAAAACAGCGACAAGTGATTTTAATAATATTTATAGATAGAAATTACATTGTGTTACTAATAATTCATCATAATCGCTATTGAAAATAACTTCTCACTGACATAAAATTGAAGCGGAAAGCGGCATCTACAAAGCTGACAAAGTCCTTAAAAACTTACCAAACAACTCTTTTCCCTTTCACAAGCAGACCAACCGGCCGAGTTTCTTTCTCAAACAAATCCATCCGCATCTGTTCCTGGAATGTAAACGGTGCACGGGCTTGGGTTCAAAAATACGACCCCCTTCATTTTATATCCTAAAATCACTTCGATATCCTATGCCTAAACGAGACCAAAATCCAAGATAAGCATATAAACAAAATGAAATCACAATTCAAAGACTTCCCATATCAATACTAGAGCTGTAGCAAAACCAAACTTGGGTATTCAGGAACAGGCATTTTATCAAAATCTGAACCTATAAACTGGTCTGAAGGTTTTACTGGATATCCAAAAGAAGGTCGAGTAATCCTCTGGTGAATTCGACACATTTTACATCCTTTCAACATATGCTCCTAATCCTGAAATTACAAGATTTTATTATAGGCTTAATTCTTATGATATGGATTTAAGGAAATATATAAAAGAATTACAAGAATTAAAAACCTGTTATATGGCTTGTAGACTTAAATGTTATAAATTTAGATATTGATATACATAAACTGAAAGGTAATGATAAACATGCTGGGGCTACAATTGAAGAAAGGAATAGTTTTTAGAAAACTTTAGATATTGGACTTATAGACTCATATAGACTTTTGTATCCAGAGGTTAGGAAATATTCATGGTTTAACCTAAAAGATGTTAATTCTAGGGATAAAAAAGAAGGATGGAGGATTGATATGGCAATTATCAGTCATAATTTGGTTCCAAGAATTGTGGATAGTATGATTTATGATCAGGTTTTAGGAAGTGATCATCATCCTATTAAGATTGTTATTGATAATAATTAGATAATTAGGTTTTGAAGATGATAATTTTATAAGGAAGTGTAAAAGATAAATTTATTATGATTTAGTTTGATTGACTTGTTTTAATTATTAGAGAAAATTATGGTTTTAGGTTAGAAAATTTATGTGATTTTATTTGATGATTTAATAATATAAGGATATAGGATTAGATGTGTTGGATAATTTGGGTATTAGGGTTGAATATAGGTTTTTTTTATTATAGTTTATTATATTTCTGAATTTTTGTATGGAAGTTGATAAGCATATTTACAATCGGCCGATTATTGATTCACTGCTGGAATTAGAAAAACTTGAAATGCTAGAACAAGAGAAATACATATCGAATTTGCAGTTCCAAAGAGAGAAAATCGAAGAATTTGCTGAAGAGCTCTCAAAAAGAAATGCCCGGATTTCAGACCTTGAAAATGAACTGCAACACCTAAAATCCCATCCATTCGAAACAGAAAAATACACCATCGAAATTACTTACCTCAAACAAACCCTAAAATCCTTAGAACTCGAAAACACAAAATTGCGCTCAAAGTTTACATCCCAAGCTGACGAATACAATCTTTCTATAAACGAACTTAAATCAATAGTCTTAAAAGAACGTGAAGAAAAAGATAAGCAAATCTTTGACCTAAAAAGTGAACTTTTATCTAAAGAAGATGATCTCGAAACCTTAATCGATGCATTCGATAAAGCAAAATCCACACTTTCTTCATTAGAAAAAAAATACGAACTAGAAATCAATAGTTTTAAATCAAAAGAAAAAACATCATATGAACAAGCAAAAACCTGGAAACTCTTAGAAAAAACTTTGAAAGAAGAAAATAATATATTGAAAAATGAAAATTTAGCTTTAAAAGATAGTCTAAACGTAGCAAATGATAAAATATCAGATAATGCTGAAATTGAAGAAGAAAATGAGAATTTAAGACTTGCTGTAATTGATGGGAAAAATAAACATAAAGAATTGACTAAGAAGTATATTGAAGCTTGTGATAAATATGAACTTTTAAAAAAAAATATCGATACAGAGTTTAATGGATTGAAAGAAGAACTTGATCAAGCTATAGAAATTATAAGTAGACAAGAAAATAATATACAGGATTTACGTGGGCGTAAACAACAGGATGATGCAAGAATTAGTGCTTTAATAGAAGAGTTAGAGAGGAAAAAAATGGATATTATGAAAATACAAAAAAATTCAATTAAAAATGATAGGAATGAAGAGGATTATAAAGAAAAAATAAAAGAATTAGAATTTAAGATTAGGACGATTACTGGGGAAAATAATTTAGTCAAGGCTGAACTTGATAAAATTAAAGAGAGGCAGGAGAAAGAGAGGAATGAGAGGAAGAAAATTACGAAGAAAAAATTAGAGATGCTGACTCAGAGGAATGAGGAGATTAGTAAAATCAGTCAAGCATTTTCAACATTGGACTTATAAAATAATAAAGTCTTTAGGATGTTTATTTATTGGAAAATTGAGTTTTTTTTTTTGAATTTGGTTTAGGATTTTTCTATAGATGATGGGTTTAAAGGTTTTATAGTTGATTTAAATAATTAATAATGCTTATGTTTAAATTTAATATTGTGAATATTAGAATTGAAATAAGTTAAGAAATAGATAAATATTGTGAAAATGGTAAACTTTAAGAAAATAAGTTCTTGATATTTAGTTTTATTAGAAAATACTAAAGAGATATTTTAAATGACTAAACAAAGTAAAGATAATAAACGCTAAACCTAGTCTTTATAAAATTAAATGTAATAAGTTTGTTATATTAAAAACAACTTCAACAAAATTCTAAATCAAAAATCTTAATGAAATTAGTCCTCTAAAAAATTACTAACTTAATATAAAAAACTCATTACTGTAGTTGCAAATAGCTAAAAAATCTTTTATTTTAAAAAAATAAAAATTTATTTAATGCTTTTACAGACATATCATTTAATCTCTTTTATACTTAGTTCCATTACCTAATAATGATTTTTGCATATAAAAATGAAATCATTCCATTACCTAATTCAAAAACTAGTCCAAAACAAGTTTTAGTCTGTTGAATTCTCTGAGAAAAAAATCATAAACTTCCCTTAAAACCTTTAAAAATCAAAATAAAATTTTACCTTATATTCACCTAATAAAAAAGCCTCTATTTTCTTGTATTTCTTATAATAAATATGATTCTTTTTCTTCAAGAATAATAGCTACCTTTACTTTTTATGGAAGATATCTGTAAAATAAATATAAAGAAATTCAGTATCTATTGAGTATTTTAAAAGTAAAAATTGCTAATAATAAATATTCCCTTAGAGTAACAAAAAAAAATCATATTACCAAAAATTGGTAGCTTTAGAAAGTAGATTAAGGATTTTATCCCCTTGGCTTCCCTTGTAATAAGTTTGATAATAGAAAACCTGGAAATAATAAAAAATAAAAGCTTTTGCCAGATCTTAAGGTGCATGTTTTAAAGTCTTTCAAAAATTGAAGTTAATGGGAAAAATAGTTATAAATACCTTAAATTTAATATCAATTTGAGAGGAAATGATATTATTGGAACCTTGGTAAATTTTAGTAAATAAATAAGGGAGAAAACTTATTATTTTTCTTCTGATGTTAAACTAAATAAGATAGCAAGACATATTCCAAAGTTTTTATAAAAAAATAAGGTTTTTTTTAGAAGGGAAAAAATTTGAGGACTTAGTTTTTGATTAAATAATGGTCAAAATAAGAAAGAGAAAAATACAGATAATCTAAAAGTTAAGTGCGTAATCAAGATATTATAAGAAAGAACTCTGAACTTTGAGTGCTAATTTTATTAATATTATCTATTTATTATTTCTAATGAGAAAGTTTAAATTTCTAAGATGAAAAAATTTAAACTCAATAAAAAATGAATTCCTTCCATATAAAATTTTATATTTAATCTCAAAGTATCAGTTGTAAATTATTGTTATTTTCTAATTAACTGAGATAAATAATTAAAAAATAGTATCATCCTTTAAAAGAACAAATTTTATATCTTAAACATTTTTATGTTTCTTTGACAAAAGAATAGACTAAGCTTATATGAAAATTTTATAAGTTTATTTTCATATTTAATTTTCTTTTCATTTAAAATCCTACTTGAATAACTATTATACTATTCTTTTTCCGTCTATATAAATTTCTTATAATTTCAAAGTATATTCATCGTCTCAACCTTCATTATTTAACTTTGTATTTTTTTCTGTATAAATCACAAAGTTGTAGAATATTCGATTATAAAAATTAAAGAAACTTCGTTGAATTTTTGAATATATTATTTGTCTCTAGCTTCAAAGTCCACTTAAAACTAAAATTCTTTACTTATAATTCCAAGTTAATAAATATAATTTATTTTTTCATTATGCTGATCTATTTAAACATCTCCTGAAGTATTGAAAACTATGAATTCTGCTCAACAAAAGAAGTTACTATTTATTTGCTAGTTAATTGAGTTTTTTATTTTTTTTTATGTAAATTCTTGTATAAATCTCTTTCATCACTTATTTCTTTGATTTGCCGTTCATAATTTTCTATATTAGAAGTATTTTCTGATTTTAGTTTGTCTATTTCGAATTTCAAATCACTTATAATATGCTCATCTTCAATATTTTTATTTTTTATTTGATCAATAACAGCATTTAATTTTTTGTTAGTTTCCTTAAGCTTTTCGTATTTTGCAGCATCTTCTTGTATTTTTTTCATTTGTTCTTTCTCTTTTTCCAAAGATATTAAATGATCTCTTATCTTTTTTTCTAATTCAAACTTTTCCTGTTTAAGTGCTTTTATATCACTAATATGTTTTGTTTCTCTTTGGTTACTCATATTCTTCTGATTTATTGCTAATTTTTTTTCTTTTTTATATAATCTAGTTTCTTCTCTAAGTTTAGATAGAGCTTTTTCATGTTCAGATTCTTTTTCGGTAATTTTTTTCGCATTTTCACTTGTATTGTATTTTAATTTGTCTTCTAATTCTGAGATTTTCACACGAAGTTCTTTGATTGTTTGCATTTGAAGTTTTTTTTCATGTTCTTTTTGATCTATAACATATTCTTGATGAGAAATCTTATCATCTTTGACAGTCATTTTTATCCGAGCATTGAAGTTTGTACCTTTATAATCATATTCTGGCTGATTCTATATTTATAATACACGTAAATATTTATTTGCCACAGCATTTTTCGATTTACTAGAGTTTTTTAGTGTAACAGCCTTGTAATTCTATGTAAAAATTACGCTGATTTTTGTATTTACTGATTTCTTCGACCCTGCATATGATGAAGGTTTATGGAATATTGATTCAGGTAATTTATGAGCTTGTTTACTTGGAATACCTTCACTTTCATTTATATTAGATTCTTTTTGGTTTTCTGGTACTTTAGAAAATCTTTGTAAATTTCGAGAATTATACTTAGATGCTGGTGATTCTCTATAAGTTGAAGGTTTATTGAACATAGGCTGTATTACTTTAGGGGATTTTATAGACAATTTACTTGATATTGCTCTATCATTTATTTGCAAAAAATAAATAATCGAAGTATGAAATAGATGATATAAATTTTAGAGATGAGTTGTAATAAAATCATAAATAACTATACTTTTTAAGTTAAGCTTTATATTAAATATTGCTTAAATTTTAATCAGATCAAATTATTTCATACACCCAAATCCAAATAAAATCAGTATGATGATCATAATTATATTTTCTATTTTGGAATGTTTTAACAATATAGTCAGTAATCTTTTTTCATAGATTATCTAATGAAATCCCTTACAAAAAAAGGTTGAATAATTTCTGAGTATTTTATTTCTTGTAACTCCTAATTTACCGAATTTGCACAGCTATAAGTTGCTAAAATATAAAATTTTCCTGAGGAATAATGTTTTATATCATAAATTGTATTTTTTTTATTACTGGAAATGTTTAATGCAAGTTTGCTGTTTTCTAATGCACATATAGCCAATTTTATGATGCTTCGAAAAAGCAGCTTATGATTAATAATTTGGTGATTTTTTAAGGGTAATCTGATAATTTAGCTTATATCATCATTTTTTGTATCTAACATAAAAATTATTCATCTTAGTATATAAAAATTATTAAACAATTTCTAATAAGCCAAATTTTAACCTAAACTTGAATGTAATGAAATTAAAGAAATCTATATATTTAAATGCAAACCCAAAAAAACTAGTATATTTATTTTCCTTATAATAAAATCTCAAACTGAAATTTCTTCTAAAACTTATCAAATCCTCATCTCCGCCTCCACAAAACAATAAAATTCCAAAGCATACAAAACAACCTTAAAAAATTCTCATCCATCCTTTTCAATCCCCAACTTCCAACCATATAATAAACTCCTTACACTAATATTTCCTATCACAACAATTTCTCCCTATACCTCGACAAACCAAAAAGCCCATTCCATAGTTTTCCTATAATAAAATGATTTCCCTAACTTTATTGTTACTGATCTTCCTATCTTCATCATGCTTAATCGAAAACTGCGAGTTCTGTTCTCCAAAAAACCTTCAAATCTGTCTTAACTGCAACCCAGGTTTTACTCGTGATGAACTTGAAGGATGTCGTTTATCCTCAGATTCTGATTTTCATACATGGCGTATAGAAAACTGTGAAATTCTCAACAAATCCTCATGTATCAAGTGNCATACATGGCGTATAGAAAACTGTGAAATTCTCAACAAATCCTCATGTATCAAGTGCTCAGAAGGGTATTTTTTAATATCAGGTCGTTGTGAACCAATATGTGAGTCTGAAACTTGTCAATGTTTTAATCCAGGGACATGCTTGCATTCTATAAGCAATTTAATTTGTGGTAATTACAATTGTCAAGAATGTGATTCAAGTGGATACCATTGCTCAGCATGTCTTTCAGGA